>QANZ01025007.1:0-32983 GCA_003254925.1 Chamaecrista fasciculata | reverse complement strand
AAGGATAACGTATCCAATTTAACCACTTATTAACTAGATGAATCCGACACGATCGACAATTCAATTTAAATTAATAGAATAAAGAACCAAAAGATATTAACCCTAACAATTAATTTACGAAATTACTTGTTAGATTTTCTTCTCCCTAACATGGTACGATCATCTTAGTTGCTACTTAGTGATGAACTTACTAATTACGAATTAATAAGAACACCTAGCGTTATGTTTACACATCAAAATAAATAACTTTGGCCAAGAGTTATAAAATCAACTTGAAACATATATAAAGAGATAAGTAGGAGAAAGAAAAATATATTAAATTCATGAAATAGTAAATATGAACAAGATCTCACAAATGTTGAAACTTCCAATCCAAACTCACCCTAAGCCAAGATAAGAGAGTTAGCCGCGCAGGGCCATTGAGCACCAAAATATGCGATGTCTGGAATTGAACGTGAAGTCTAAGATGTCCTTGTGAAAACCCTAAGGTCGCTATTTATAGAGCTAATTCTAACTGAAAATCCCACAAATCCCTTAGATTTAGATTACAAAATCTTCTAATAACCCAAAAAGATATTAACTACTGTACGCCTCTTTTTTAGATAACAGAATCTGTGTAAGTCTTGGGCAACACGTATGCAGTGCAAGGATATCTTTTTGTTTGAAACTTCAGAATCTGCATGACTCTTGGGCAAGACGTGTGCAAAACAAAATGTATCTTTTAGATCTTGATTTTAAGGGACTTTGAGGATCTTTCCTTACCTGCAAAACAAACTAAAGATTGAATAAGTACCAAATCCTAATTTATAAACATGATATTTACCAAATAAAGAATCAATCTAAAAATATATCGCATTTTCAATTTGATTTGAAGTTTGAGAGAAAATCCAGAATCTATGATATTTTGAGGGTAAATCTTTAGATATAATATTCAAATATAAACAAAATACCCCTAAAAGTCTGCCTAAAATCAGACTTATCAGGAGCGCAGCCCAATTTTTTTAAAAACAATTATAGAAAGTTAGTATTAGAAATAAAATCCCACATTATGTAAATAAAAAAAAAAATAAAAGATGTATATGAAATTATTTTACAAACTCAACACTCTTTTACACAAAATTAATCAAAATTAGAACTTTGCTCGCATCATATCTTCTTATATTAAAAGTATAAAAGTTAAATAAAGAAAGAGATTGCCTTACCAAAAAAAAAAAAAAATAAAGAAAGAGATTCACTTGATCAAAATCATCGAATCTCAACTTTTAGAACTTTATTTGCTCATTTCTCTCTCTCTCTCTCTCTCTCTCTCTCTCTCTCTCTCTCTCTCTCTCTCTAATCTGCAATGCTGCATACCGCATCATATGTATCTGCTTATATTAAAAGAATAAAAATTAAATACAGAAAGAGATATACCAAAAAAAAAAGTGAAACTTTGTCAAGAGCTATATCTAATTCAAAAAAAAAATCTTAAAACAAAAAGATGTTGCACATTTTAAGTTCTAAATAAATAGGTTGAAATCTAATTAAAAAGTATATTAAGAATTAAATATAGAGAAGGATATATCGGAATCAGATTTATTACTTATTAAAGCATGCTAAATATTTTGACCTAGACGTAAAAATTAAGATGATACTTAGGGGTGAGCATGCTGACCCGAGCCCGCGAACTCGTAAAAACTAACCCAACCCGTAGTCACGGGCTGGGTTGGGTTCGCGGGTTGGTATGCGGGCTGGAGGTTTATGTATATATTTATGATTAATTACTAACATATATAATATATTATAGAGTAAACTAACAATTTGGTCATTGAAAGATCACTGAGCTAACAACTCGGTCCCTGAAAGATTGAAATGTATAATTTAGTCCCTGAAATATCAAAATGTTATACTAATTACTAGTTAGTCCTTTTTATGGACTAAATAATATACCGTTTTAATCTTTCAGGGACTCAAAAGTGTATCATTTTGATCTTTTAAGGACTAAATTGTATATTTCAATCTTTTAAGGACCAAATTGTTAGTTTACTTTATATAATATATGATGCATTTTGCCTAAGAAGTTAAAAAAAAAATATGTTATTTTATTGTTAAAAAAAAAAATCAACCCGCAGGTTCAACCCAACCCAATCCGCAGTTTTGCGAGTTGGGTTGGTTAGGATTGAATTTTAAAAAATACATAACCCAACCCAACCCGCAAATTGATCTGCGAGTTGGACTGAGATTTTCCCTCAACCCGCCACAACCCAGCTCGTGCTTACCCTAGCTGATAGCGCGTAACTACCAGGCAACCAACGATGGACGATACTCTTACAAATTATAGCCACACATTCAATAGTTTGTCAGTAACTTGAAACAATTTGAATCTTACCTTTCCCAAAGAATTCTTACGTGCCACATTTCACGAAGTTGATAATACTTCTTTACATATATGTGGTGATTATAGTTTACGGATGACATGGATATAAATTATCTCAATCCTCACCTATACGTACGTGTCAGCCCTTACAAATTCTCGAGTAATCCCTTAAAAATTCTCGAGTAATCTTGATTCTTGAATTTGTGTCCATATGGAGCTATCATAAAATTATGGGAGTTTCTAACATGTGCTTAAGACTTCTTTTGATTAGTCAAGTGAGTTTTTAAATATTAAAAATTATCTTTTAAATGAATTTTTATAAATTTCAAAATATGAGATAATTAGAATAAACTTTAAAATGTGCCTAAAGGCACATGTTATATAAATCTTAAAAATTATAAGCTGTTCTGCAACAAATCGTCAAATACCATAATTGCTCGTAATAATGACTCTATATGTAAGACTGAGGTCAAAATGAAAGTCACAATTTAGCCCAAGCCCGGAATTCTGGGCCCAAAATACTTGAAACCCAAACATACCAAAAATGGTACCCAATTCAAAACCAACATACTCAATTCATTAAATATTGGCCCCATTGGCCTGGCCCATAAGATTGGAATTGTCAATTGAGCTTAAATGTGAAGTGATGACATTCTGCCAAATATTCTACCAAAAAAAAATAATAATTCAGGAGAACAAGTTTGCATTTATAGTATACTAGTATGAGACCCGTGCGTTCGCACGGGTTTTAACGCACGGGTTTTTCATTTGCAGAATCACATTATTAGGTGGACATTTGTTATCTACTCATGTCTATAAAATCATTAAAAGTTATAATGTATTGTTAACTAATCAAATCATTAGTGAAAATGTATAAGTAATGTCATTGGCTGAGACATGAATACTTATGTTATCATGAAATTGAGAGGTAATTACATTACTTATATTAAGATCCTACAAACTGCATTAATATTTGATAGTCTAATAAATTAATAATTAGTAATATTAGCTATGGGCGTCACAATGGACAATTAGATTGAAAAAAATGCTGAAGTTAGGACAAATTGATTGGTCAAATTCCTTCTTAAACTTATTTTGATCTGCAAAAATAAACATTGGGACAAAATTTTAATTAACCTCACCAAAGCTTGCAGCAGACAACAGTTTTTGTACTCTACCACCTATGATATTAGACTTCTCATAAGTTCTTTTCAAGTTTGTAAGTTTAAAAAACTTACCACTATACAGTAAAATGAAAAGTAACACACCCATAGACTGTAACAATGTTCTCAAACCCTTATGTGTCTATACAGAAAATGAAAACTAACACATCGCTAATCTATAATAATTTTCTAAGAGAAACATTGTTACAGTATATGTTCTTACAAACAAAGTGTGACATAAAAATAAGAGAAAATATAGTTTTTAGTCCTCAAATTTGTTCCAAAACTATGATTTAGACTAAGAATTTAAGCAAACCTCGCTGCCATCTTCATCTCCTTCATTATCAGCATTCACCTCCGAAATTGATTTCTCATATTCTTCTTACTCAGCAGCAGTTGGACCTTCAGCCTAAAAATCAACCGAAGAGAAACATGAGACTTAATCTGGATAAATGCCATGAATTTATATGCTTATCAATCAAGTACATTTGCTGTAAAGTCTTAAATTACTAACTTACCAGACATTTCAAAACTTTTTCTTTTGGTATCAGACCCAAAAATAAATATTTTTCATCTATCTACTACACTATAATAAGAATTTAAAATATGCAACTTTGAAAAGTAACTTTCTGAAGGCCTATGATTATTTCTCTGTTTTAGAAAAAAAGATGAATGATGAAGTTTTTTAGGTAAAGGGGTCATAGTCACTATGTAAAATCAAACTAACTTATGCCTAAGCTGTTTGATACTATCAATTTTTGGACAACACACAATCATCGGTTTCCATTCCACTGAGATCAAATTAAACGATCAAGAGATGACAATTCTATCAAACTCTTATTTTCTCTTTTTAATTAAATTCAGCACAAGTCATGAGAGACATGTCACTTACCCATGGCGTCATCTTTTCTTTTTCTTGATTCCACACTTGGTATGGACCTTCATACTTATGCACCTTCTCTTGTAAATACTGAATATACTCAATCACCTGCAAATAATTCAAATAAAGTGTCATTGTTAACAATAAAAATGTAGCAATATCCATCATATGAAGTCATGCACATGCTGCCCTAACCAAATGTTTCCATAAAAATAAAGACAGTAGGTCTGTAACAGAAAGTAAAAGCATCCAATATAATTGATAATGTGGTATCAGCCAAAGTCTCCCATTCATCAGCCAAAGTCTCCCATTTCAAAAAACTTTTGGCTATATTATAAATGTGCATGTTTGTGTTTTTTGCTTAATGTCTCATTGGCAATGAGTTCTTTTAAGGTTTCTTTTAAAAAAGAAAAATATGACATTGACACATACACAATCTGAATCAGAGTAAGGAATTTGGCCTGTCAACATCTCCAACACTGTGCACCCTAGATTCTTTCCTTTCACAACCTGCATGTTCCAGCTTAATAATTAATATTTATGATCATTAATAAAACATGCCACGGAGTGATATCTAGCAAGTTCAAGGTCTATAGTTTCAAAGACAAAGGGATGTTTATTTTCATTTGTGAAATTGCAATGATTTTCTGTAAGAAAAATGCACCACTACCACACCATTATCATTGATTCATTACACTTGTATATACTATTCATCAGCCAAATTTGAAGTTGAGCTAGAGATAAAAGCAATTATAACTTTCTATAACAACATTAAATCAAAACCATAAGAAATTACCAGTCCAAAAGGCAAAAGAGACATTTCTTCTTGGAGCAATTACTAACCCCANAGGACCTTAGATTACACTGTAACAAAAACAAAGCACCCCACATTAGGAAAAACATCAAGAACAACCACCAGAAAAGAAAAACCAAAAAAAAAAAGGACTCGTCTCCAAACGGGAAAAACAACACAACACCACACCACCCAAACGCAGAATAATAATGATTACACCTACCAACTCGCAGAACCCAAGACGAAGGAGATTAGAAGAAGAAGAAGAAGAAGAAATCTCCAAATAAAAAAAATATTGAAAAAAGAATGAAAGAACCAAATGAGTAGTGAGCGAAGTAGAATCATACCCAAAAGAGAAGGCTTCCGATTTAGAAAATGGGATGGAGAAATTGGTTTCTTCTTCATGTGACTTATACTTCAAATCTCTTCAATGCATCCAAAAATCTCTTCCCACAACATTTAATTAATGTAAGCTAACCACAATATACATTAGAAAACTGTGAAATTTTTCCCACTTTGCTGCTACGTTTTCTGTTTGTCAATTTAGGAGGTGGATGACAAACTAAAGTGGTGTAATTGAGTTTAGCAAAAAGCAAGTCTTTAGTGTTGCCATGGAAACCAAAAAGCAAGAAGCAAGCCTAACCAAACCATCATTTCCAACAGCTGCATCTTTCTCCTCCAAAGTTTTAACTGAAATTAATACCAAGATGCTAAATAATTCATATACATCAATATATATGAACCCACGTAGTCTTTTCAAGAGAGGTTTCATTTACATGGTAAGATTAAAGATATTTATATATATATATATATATAATATTTTAGAGGCCACAACATTTAATTAATGTAAGCTAACCACAATATACATTAGAAAACTGTGAAATTTTTCCCACTTTGCTGCTACGTTTTCTGTTTGTCAATTTTGGAGGTGGATGACAAACTAAAGTGGTGTAATTGAGTTTAGCAAAAAGCAAGTCTTTACTGTTGCCATGGAAACCAAAAAGCAAGAAGCAAGTCTTTAATTAATGTAAGCTAACCACAATATACATTAGAAAACTGTGAAATTTTTCTAAGTTTTTTGACCGAATAAATTGAGTAACTTAACATTTGAGTAAACTAATATATACAATGGGAAATATTCATATTCAAAACCCCAAGTAACTATTAGTTCATAAGTTATTAATCTTGCTTGGGTATGGTAATCTACTTGGCAATCTAGTTGGTTGGGAAAACTGAGGTAAAAGTGGTAATTTTTTGGTTGAATGATTCAGTTCTCTCAATATTATTTCAACTTGAATATAAAATCCCAATATACAAAGAGAGACTCAATATGAAAGAAGTTGAGTTCATTCTGCCTGTAAAAAAAGAAAAGACAATCCTTCTGAGTTTTTTTTTCTGTTGTACTGGAAACTAATAACACTTAATTTATAAATTTAACATACCTGTCATCAGCAGTTATAATTGAAATCCTTTTGTTTGTTACTCCATTTCTGGTATATTCCTTTGCACCACTGTATGATTTAAGAACTTCAATGAAATAAATACCAAATTCTCTTTTACAGTCATGTACTATAAAATAATACATGTTCAACTAATATATATTTTAATGTAAAGGACCAAAACGCAAAGTGCACAAAATAATATGGATCAAAAATAGAGTATTGACGAAACACTCATCTTCCATCCTCAACGCTCATCTTCTCCCGCTCAACATTCTGCAAAAATCACCCTTCACAATAGCAGTCATCGTAAAATCAGCAATCCCTTCAAAATCTCAAAATCACAAAACAACTGAAATCTCAAAATCACAAAACAAAATCACAAACTGAAACGGAAATCAAAAAACCTCAAGCGAAAATCAGAAAACCTCAAGTGTATGCCAACAAAATCACAAAATCTCAAGCGAAAACGAAAACCAACCGAAACCCAAAACCCAAAATTAGCTTTCTCGAAGGAACCACAAACCCAAAGAAACTTACTTTAAACCATTAAAACTATTAACGACAGCGGCGGAGGAAATCAGCGAGAAAGGTAACCGGAGAGAATCTGCCTGTGTCCGTCGATGAGGAGAGACGTTGAGATTTCCTGTGAGAGACGTTGCCGTCGCCGTGTTGCCATCGATCAGGTAGCAGATACCATCGTCCTTTTTGTTTTTGATTTCCTGTGAGAGACGTTGCCGTCGCGTGTTGCCGTCAGAGACGCTCCCGTCACCAGTGATAGAAGTGATGAAGGAAGAAGCAGAGACAGTGGAGATGGGAGGGAAGAAGAAGAAGAAGAAGAAGAAGAAGAAGAAGAAGAAGAAGAAGAAGAAGAAGAAGAAGAAGAAGAAGAAGAAGGTGAGATGAGAAGATAGGAGAAAAAGAAGAAGACGCTGAGATGAAATTTTGGGGAGTGAGATAGAGAGTTATGGGTAAGTGAAATGCAGATGATGAAATTTTGGGGATACGTGCTTTTCAAAATTTAAATGGCAATTGGCGGAATGAGCGCAAATGAAGCAGAATTTAAGAAAAATATAAAAAAATAAAAAAGAGAAAAAAAGAGGACACATGTCAGTCAATTGTTGAAGCTGAGGAAATAAAAAGTGGGCCAACTTGCAAGGAAATTGTGACACGTGTCAAAACAAAACATTGTTTTGTAGAGATTAGTAGATTAGTAGATTAGTAGATTAGTAGATTAGTAGATTAGTAGATAGTAGATAGTAGATAGTAGATAGTAGATAGTAGATAGTAGATAGTAGATTAGTAGATACTTTTGTCTAACTATATATATTTTTGGAGTATAGATTTTCTGAATCTAATGGTGATTGAAGCCCAGACGAGTTTGACATTTGGGCTTTCCTTCAATATGCGACGACACAGGAAATGAATAAGCATTATGGGCTCAGATCCACTTAACAGAGCAGAGTTAATTTGATCGCAACAAAATTGGGACCCAAAAACAAAAACACCAAAACCAATTAGTTTTTTTCTATATAAATAATAATTCAGACACTAAAATACTAAGAAACTTCTCAAGTAGAAAAAAAATCGCTCTGCTAGGGTTTCGCTTCTCTTATGCCCCTTTGAGGGGCTGTTGGTGGGTGGCCTCCATGGCACCTCCGGTGGCGGCTTCGGCTTCATCTTTGGCGGCGGCTCTGGATTCATCACCAACGGTCCCTCCTTTCTCTGGTTTTCTCTGTTTTGTCTTTTGAGGGTGGTGGAAACGGAAGGGGGGAGCTTTGGAATGGTTTTCATTCTATGTTCCATTTTTTTGGTGACATAGTTTTGAAACCTTTCACTCTCCCCTTTGGCTTTCCTCACCTCTTAGTCTCCCTTCCACTAGGGAAGGTTTCTCTTTTATTGTCTGTTCTTTTCTTTTTGTTTTGGTTGTACAATTTTCGGCCAGATCTATAGCTTTTGAAGAAGGCTTTCTGAGGATCCTCTCAAGATTGTTCAGCGCGTTTGAGCTTAATGGTGGTCCTTCTTCTTTGTTATTCGTCTGGTTGAGAGTTGGTATGGTTTTTGTTTGGGTAGATTATTTTCTTCATCCCTTGTGTGTTGCTTGGGTGAAAATTCTCTGCCTAGAAGTGGGTTGTATATATCTGTTTCTGGCTTGGAGGTTAGCGGAAAAATCATCAATTTTCGGCCGATAGTAGCCTACTTCGTTTCCAGCATCTGTTCGCGGGTTCATGCTTGATGCTCCCATCCGGTGTGTTTCCGGGTGGGTTTTTCTTCACGGCGGCTGGTTCTTGATCTGCAAGTGGAGCTCAAACAAAGAAGAAAACGGGTTAAGAAGATTTATCTCTCTGAGAGGGATGAGGGGTGTGTTGCCTCTTGAATTATCTTCCAAGTTTTCCTTATCTTTTCCTCAGGTGTGTTGCCTAGGATTTTTCTTTCCTCTCCTATACTATTGTATTCTGATCTGTTGAGCGTAAGGTTGTGTTCAAATTGTTAGATCTCTGCCTTACTATGTCTCTCAGTTGTTGTATGGCCTTGTGCCATTTTCTCATCAATGTATATTTGATTCTGACAAAAAAAAAGACACTAAAATACTAAAAAAATCATAAAAAAAACACTAAAAAGTGTGAGGATTTTAGAGTAATTTACCGTTTTAATCGTAAAAAATGAATATTTTAGTGTTTTTATTAAGCACGTGATACTAACGTGCGATTTCGTAGTCAAAAATTCAATAGAAAAATAAATTTTGGTATCAAAGTGTTAACGGTACAAAGAACAAGGTATCAAAATGTCACTTTTGAAATAATAGTGTATTAAAGTGAAACCAGTCATATATAAAACAGGATATCAAAGTGTAATTAATTTACCCAAAAAAAATTAGCAGTTTACTGTTTGATTTCCTCTCTTAAAAATAATTTTATATTTTTCTTTTGTTAAAAAAAAAAAAACTCTAGCAACCACAATCCTAGTAAGAGAAAGAGAGAGGGAAGAAGAAGTAGTGTGGGAAGTTTTTCTCCCTTTCACGACAAAAGGTTTTATCTTTTTTATCTTTTGATGATATACATTTTTCAAATATATTTTTGGAGCTCACTATCGTAGAAGAAAACAGGTAAGAAGATTGATTTCTCAGAGATGAATAAGGGGTTTGCGGCCTATCGGTTATACCTTACAAATTTTTTTTATTTTTTGGCCAAAGTCCTATTTTGGTCCCTCTGTTATGCTCATTGTTCTAAATAGGTCCCTCAATTATTTTTCGTTCCATATTGGTCCCTCAGTTATCCAAAACTTGTCAAAGTTGGTCCCTCTAACGTTTTCCATNCAAACATGTTCTGTGAAAAGTGACTAGGAAAAAGAAAAACATCAGACATGTTCTGTGAAAATTACCATAAAAAAATTGGTCAATGGTTGTAAGTCATACATGAGGGTCTCAAACAACAATACTACGTAAGAAGTGACCCTGACATAGTATTAGAAAATTTTTAAAACGACTACTACAACTTAGGAAACAGACTAGGCAAGACCCAAACGGTCTAAAAAGTAATGGTATAAACTGACACATGAACTTTTGCAGATCACAAGACTTATCAGAGTCTACACGATGAGATAACATATTCCTAGAATGGGTAAATCCACAAGGCACAATCTTTTAGCACTGACAATTTTTTTTAGGGATGAGAAGGCAATTTGTTGAAGAGAGAAGACAACAATACAAAATTGTACAGAAACAGGGTATAAGAGATCCTCGCTGAACAAAAGAAAACACTTAACAGACTCTTTCAATTTATAAGAGCCTTTCAATCCCTTTGATATTCTACCAGGGACAACCACCCCGCCCCAACCCTGCCCCCAAATAAAATAATAAATAAAACACCATTTGGCATTTGCTGAAAGCCATATAGAGGACATAAAAGTAATCCTCTCCCTAAAGGTATGGAGAAAGATGTCTCCCATAAATAGTGTAATGCCTTGAATCAGTGGGTAAATCAATGGTCAATTCTTGCCATGAGAATATCCTCATTGTACATACACATTAAATTAACACACGCAAGATCCAGCAATAGAGATTCTAATAACAGGAAATTAAGTCACAGTAACAACCTCCTCTTCTTCCAAACTCATGCACGAAAACTGAACATGAATTTAACTCACCCATCAAGTTCCAGGAACCAAGGCAAAACTTTAAGTGATATACACAAAACAGCAAACCTGTTTTTTAAAAATATAAAAGGAAAAAGGATTTGCTAAAGCAATAGTAAATGAACTTAAAGAAAATAGGAGATATGAAAATCAGAAACAAAATCACATTATTGTGTTTGGCAAACAAAGAGGACTATCAAGGATGAGGAATGAAAATGAGAATTTTCAACCTAAAATCCACCATAATCTGTGTCTCCAACAATGAAGAGAAAGGGAAGTTACAATATATGGTGATCATATTTTAAATTAAACAGTTGTCCTCAAAATACTATCTCAAAAATACTAATTAATAGTGAATATGACTTTAAAAAATTTAGGGTAAATTGCAATTTGGTACCCTGTGGTTAGGGGCGATTCCCCTTTGGTACCCTGAAAGAAAAATTTTTGCATTGTGGTACCCCGTGGTTTGCTCCGTTAGCGATTTGGTCCCCTGAAGTTTTTTTTCTGTTAGGATTTAACGGCAAATGTACGTTAAAATGTCAAAAATCTCCCAAAAAGTCTTCTCTTATGCGTTTAAGTCCTTTCCTTTTACTAAAAGGGATCAAAACATAAAGAATCAAGGCTTAAGTGCACTTTTGGTCCCAAAACTATGACAAAGGTTTCATTTTGGTCCCATAACTTTTTTTGTTGCAATTTTAGTCCCATAACTATGACAAAGGTTTCATTTTGGTCCCATAACTTATTTTGTTGCAATTTTGGTCCCATAACTTCTCAAAAGGTTCCACTGTTAGTCCCTTGGTTTATTCCATCCATATTTAGCTGTTAAGTATGACGTGACATAGTGATTAGGATCATGATGTGGCAAAATAAGATGGAATGGATTGAAATAAGATCTATATGCAACATATTAAAACTTATCTATACCCAACCATAATATATACAAAGAGTGGTACTTCCTCTTCCGCGTCAGCCCAACGGGACTTCCTCTTTCTCGTTCCGCTTCCTGATTCGCCGTCGCCGCCGCTTTAGTCGTTCGACTCTGGCTGAGGATCACATCGACTTCGTCGGCGCCTTCTGCTTGAAGTCTCTTCTTCCCCACCAAATTGGTCCCTGTCAGTACTACTCTTTGTATATTTTGTGGTTGGGTATTGATAAGTTTTAATATGTTGCATATAGATCCTATTTCAGTCCACTTCATCTTATTTTGCCACATCATGATCCTAGTTACTATGTCACGTCATACTTAACGGCTAAATATGGATGGAATTCACCAAGGGACTAACGGTAGAACATTTTGAGAAGTTATGGGACCAAAATTGCAACAAAAAAAGTTATGGGACCAAAATGAAACCTTTGTCATAGTTATGGGACCAAAATTGCAACAAAAAAAGTTATGGGACCAAAATGAAACCTTTGTCATAGTTATGGGACCAAAAATGCACTTAAGCCAAATAAAAATGAGAGGCAACCACTTATAAAACGTTTGAAAAGATAGAACAAATTTACATCCTAGCTAATTATTACTGCAAAATATAACTATACAAATTGTATCATAGTAGAAAAAACCGGACCGGACCGGGCGGTCCGACCGGCGAACCGGACCCCAGGCCGGTCTGGAGAATGTAAAATACCAGAATGCAATCGAACCGGCGAGTCACCGGTTCGATTGCATACCGGTGAACCGTGAACCGGTTTCAACCGATTCACACTTAAAGAAAAAAAAAACTTAAATTTCTGATGCCCTTCGCCTCATTTTCATTCAGACCCTTTGCCACTCTCATCTCCATTTTCGACCTCGACGTTCTCTTACTTCAACCTTCGTTGTTCTCGTCGTTCTCTTCCTTCATCCTTCGCCGTTGTCTTCGTCTGTGGCTGCTCCTCTGTGGGTTCGTGGCTTCGTCGTTCTTCGTCTTCGGCAGTTCGCTCCGTTCGTCGTCTTCATCTCTTCCTTGCGGCTTCATCTTCATCTCTTCCTTGCTGCTTCGTGGTTCTTCGGCAGTTCGCTTTAGGTAAATTTCTTCTTCTTGACTCATTAATTTCAGAACTCGCCGTGAGCCCGTGACTGATTTGGTGTGATTTGAGACTTGAGATTGTTTGTATTTTTGGAGATTATGTGAGATTAGTAATGAATTATTGGTAATCTGATTTGGTGTGAAATAGATTATTTGATTAGTCTGAATTATTGGTAATCTGAATTATTGTTTATTTCATTAATATGTGAGATTAGTAATCTGAATTATTGGTCTGATTTGGTGTGAAATAGATTATTTGATTAGTCTAGAATGGATTATTGTTTGATTGGTCTACAATGGATTATTGTTTGATTAGTCTAGAATGGATTATTGTTTGATTGGTGTGAAATAGATTATTTGATCAGTCTAGAATAGATTACTATGTGATTGAGTGATTGTTTAAATTATTGTAAGATATTAATGTGTATTTGATGAATATGTATATTTTTTAAAAAAAATTTAAGTAAACCGGCTCAACCGGTTGAACCAGCGACCCAGCGGTTGAACCATTGAACCAGTGACCCGAGCCCTTCACCGAGTCAATGGCCGGTCCGGTATTTTGCACTATGAATTATATTTTAAAAAAGTAAAAGTATTAATTTTGTCCCCAAACTTTACACCAACTGTCAATTTTGTCTCTAATTTTTTTTATTGTCAATTTCGTCCCCAATGTTTTACATTGTGGTCAATTTTATCCTTTGCTCTTACTTTAACCAAATATTATCGACAGAATCTATGTGACTAATATATAATGTAAAATTGATAGAAAAATAAACTCAAATGCTAACTCAGATTGAAAAACAAGATGCAGTTTGTCGTTAATTTATTGATAGAAATTAATCAAATGATAAAATTAACTAAAATGTGAAACATTGAGGACGAAATTCACAGTGAAAAAAATTGAGAACAAAATTGACAATTGGTGTAAAGTTTTGGGACAAAATAGTACTTTTGCCTTAAAAAAAAAAAGCTAAAAAATGACTACACTAAGATAGGCAACACACATATCAAATCTTTCATTCTTCAAATGTATATTGATAGTTATATGAATCTAAAGACGCGAAACAAATTTTTGACAAAATCTAAATCTCTTCCTCTACATATATATACTAGTTGCTTTGCGTGCCTTAACGGGCACGCAAATATGTATGTAAAATAAATAAGGGATTAAATTGTTAACTTAGTAAAGAAAGAGAGACCAAATAGTAAATTTTCTCTTATTTTTAATTTCATAGACTATAGTTTTAAACATGAACGACCAGAAAGGGGTAGAGCCATATAATATAAGATATATATATTTATATATATAGTAGAAGAAACATATACTTCAACTTAATCCACCACAAGTTTGTCTTCTTTTTTTTTGATATTACATGAAAAAGCATACAGAAAAAACAGTGACCCCAACACTAGGGCAAAAAGCAAACACAATATACGCAATAATCATAGGATGATGGGACCCCACTGAGAAAGGGCCAACATCCTCCCTATACGAAGTGTTACTAGAAGAGGAAACTAGACTACATAATAACTCAATGTCCACTATAAATCTAGTCATACATATAACATTACCAAAAACAGAAAGAAAGAAATCTCTAGTGCAGGTGGTTATCTTAATTTCCCTCCCTGAGGATGTCAGACGACGTGTTCAGATTGTCTCATTTCTCAGTCTCCAAATAGTGTCCATTCTCACTAGAATGGTAAGCCAAATGTTGTAAAATGACGGTGGATTCCTCTTCTATCGTAGTACCCAGAATCTGAGCCACCTCTGGACAGATGGCAATCTAGTAGCGTTGGGCTTTAGGGACAGGTCCAATCCAAACCACACAGCCCTAGCGAAGTCACAAGAAGTTTGTCATAAAACTAAAAAGCTAGCCCAATGGAGAGAATTGAAGTTGGATTATTCACATCCCTAAAATTTGATCAACTTCTCTAATAATTCTCCAAGCTGATATGAAAAGTTTGAGTTTTTAAGCTTCAACGTCTCAGCCCTGGATTAATTAGGGAACAAGTGTGGACTGTGGAGTGTATGAATATTATACACAGTATTTCTTTAAAGAATTTGTTTGATCTGATCGTTTAAACACTCGAATGCATGAGAGACGGAGTGTTCCACATGCATATCCTACTTGAACATATGATCTCAAAATACTTACAATTAATAAAAACCCTAAAACCGTATGTATGTGTATATATATATACATTTATGATGAAAGAAAATTACTCTTCCTTCAAAGAATCTTTCCTGACATGCATTTTCTTTCCTGCAAAGGCAAAGTTATTAAGAATATCATGATCTACTGAACAAACAATGTAAAAATCGTATTTGAGTTCAAAATTATTCATAAACAGTTATCTAAAATTTCAAAATTGATACTCAGGTTTATAAACTTTCATACTTTAGCTAGCAGTTAAGTTTTTCCCTCTAATTTTCCCCTACTATAGAGCTAGCATCTCCTTATTTGCTACTTTAATTTATACAATTTCCACCTGCCCGCTATCGCTATAGCTGGGAGCAGCTATATTGATTGAAAATTATAATTTTAATATATCTATTAATCACATGTAAAACGCCTAAAGTGCTATTCAATTAACATTAAGTTTAGAAAAAAAAAATTTCCTGCATATATATTTTCCATTTATTGAAACAAAAGAGCTATGAAATTTTCACTTTTAATGTCCTTTTTTTCTTGTTATTTAGAAGAAATTAGTACTGAAAGCATTGTTTTTTTGGCTTCTTGCATTCACTTTTATATAGAGGTCGTATATATAGTGATGAGATATGGGCTAACCACAAGAAACAGACCGAAAACTTAGATCTTTATTAAGGCCCAAACAGCCCCAGGCAGAGCCATCTTCTCACCAATACTCGATCGCATCGCTCGAAGTCCCAAATACACCTCAGCACAAAAATCGTTAGAGGTACAGGTAGTGGCTTCGCACGATTGGATAGGGGACTACCTTACATAACAAACCTATGACAAAGACATTCAAAGGCTCTATAAATAAGAGAACCTACTAGGTATGATACTAGTGATATATTCTGATATCGTTACTCTGCCCAAACACTAATGTAGGCTACTGAGGCTCATTTGGGGAATAAAATCCCCATCTGAGTGTCTTGTGACCTGGAAGTGAAGCAAGGAACAGAGTCGGAGCATCATCATATACATAGAGCTCATGAAAAAAAAAACAAAAGAAAAAGAAGAAAAAGTTGTGTGTACATATATAATTACTGCTTTTTCTTTTCCTATGTGTGTATATATTGGCATCAGAAAAATCAACATAAAAATAAGAAAAAAAATTCACCCACAAAACTATAGATTTTTCTCAGTAATCAGTATGCTAGCTCTATCTAGGGCTTAATTATCAGCCAAAATATATGTCCTTTCATTTAAAGCTTTTGCGTAATTCATCATTAACATATATACATAAAGACATACATATATATACATGTAAGAGAGAAAAAGAGAGAGAGAGAGAGAGAGAGAGAGAGAGAGAGAGAGAGAGAGAGAGAGAGAGCAACAGAAGCAACAAACAGGTCACAGAAGAAGGCATATACATCTTTGGTTCTAAACAATTAATGTGGAAGTTAAAGTTAATACTTAATTAATATATATAACATGGAATCCTGATGAATTTCAAAGTGAAAATAACTTCTTCTGTGGACTTTATAATTACAAATCGCTATTAATTAAGAGTGCAGATCAACTATTCCATGAGAGTCAAAAGCGAAGTGACACTAGATCTTGAGTAATAATAATGTATGTACTTTAATTTGATTTGAAGGGCTGATCATTTAGTAAAATCTTTAACTACTGGAGGGTCAAGTCAATAGTAATAAGATTATAGTCTATCTCAACAAAGTTTAAAAGCTATAAATCTAATGACATATAAGAATTTTGAGACCATCAAAATATCTAAAGATCGATCATCATTTGTATGGTATGGTTTATGTCTTTATGAGTACTTAAGACCATAATGTACATGTGGTGATGTGAAAGCTAGAACATGATGATGAAATAAATTCTCTGGTAACATATCTTGATAGATATACATGTGTATACTATTCTGTTCTTTAAATGATACACAGAAATCTAAAGTATTTGTAGGAATTAAGGACCATAATATTCTACGTACGCCAAAAGCTGATGAACACACACACACATAGTACCTTTTATAAAGAAACCAGCACATGCAACATCTTATCAGCAACTAGTCATCTACATTTTTCAAGTACAGAAGACATCCATATAACAGTGAAAAAGTTGAATATATATGTGCGTTTATTTATTAATCATTCCAGATCAACAAATTAAAATGGATATATATATATATATATATATGTGTGTGTGTGTAGATATCATGATGAGATGAAGGAAAAATAGAGTTTGAGTAGTGAATCCATAAATTAAAATATGCAAGAAATAAACAAAAAAGAAAAGAAAAGCAATGAATGAATAATTTAATTTGTGGGGGTACAGAAATTAAAAAAAAGTGGAATTCCAGCAAGAGTACAGACACATATACATTTGCTGAGCTTTTCAGTACAAATTAGTGCACTCAGAATGGAAGGGAATGGCCCCAACTCCATCATCACGTACTCAAATATCATACCTTACCTCCAAATAGCACAACAACTAGTACAGTTCACTGTAATCTGTATGTATTATTTATACCACTACATGTAAGTACATATAACAGAGATATTTATATATATATTGGTGATTCGATTATATTTTCCATACAATTATTTATATATAAAGAACTAATAAAATAAGAATATTGATTTAATTAATCATATTGGTATACCTGTTAGAGGGGCGTGAGGCAGAAATTAAGGTGTGGATCATGAAATATAGTAGCCAGTGATTGCCGCTGCAGCATCATCAAGATTCTCAACACAAATAACCCAAAGGGGCTGATAATTAATTAATTAATTAATTGATCGACCACACCATACCCTAAAAGTCTGTTTTGTGAATCTTGATGATGCTCCATCGGCAAACAATGACTGGTGGATTTAATTTCTCTTCATATATATATAATATCTGTATCTATCGATCTCAAATCGATATGATGGAGAGTAATAGAATAAGATCGAAAACATAATCATGCACTAGCCCTAACCCTAATTATGGATCTATGGGAAATTATGAAACCAGAGAAGAAGGGAGAAGTGAGAAAGGAGAAGGAGTTTGAAGAAAAGGAGGGGTGGAGTGGGTGTATATATAGATGAGAGAGGTAAATAATATATGATTAATTAATTAATTAATTAATTTGATTAAGGAATGAGAGGTATCAAAGAGAAGGAGATAATAGGTAGGGTAGGCTTTAGATAGGCACAAGTCAGCAATTATGGAAGTATATCTATGAATGAGATCTGAAAAATTAATGTTGCTATCATTATTATTAATTATTGTATATATATATGTACATATTGCAATGGAAATATTTATTGATATATATATAGTTAGCTTAATTGACTCTCCCTAATAGTTAATTCCATTATTCTGAATTTAATACATAAGATATCCTAGTGTACCTTGCACAGGTCACAGCCTTTCATTTCAAACTCACAGCGCCTCACAATTATATTCCCAAATCTATCAATTCTAATCTATCAACTCCACTGGGATGGCCTACACTTTCAACTTTCAACTTCTCACCTAGTTTTCATTTCATTCATATACATCTTTATCCCTACACATAAAATTCACATTTCCCTCTTTTGGAATCTTTTTAAGTACTTTCTTTCATTTACACACATGACATATCACATCTACCCCTACCAACTCTCTCCCTCTAATGCTTCTCTCTTACACTTAATTAATTAATTAATTTTGAATGAATTAGATTGATGAGTTGGAGAATTTGGTAGTTGTTTTGAGAGGGAAATAGCTTAAACTTTTCAATTCTTAATCGTTGGATTTAATTTTTTTAGTTTTAAAAGTTAAAATTTATGTTTTTTTTTTATTTATAAAATACATATTTGTAAAAATTAAATGTAATGATTTAAAAGGTCACTCTATAGTCTATTTTAAAAGCCTAATCTTTTCACCGATCAAACACTCCTTAATAGGTTAAAATATATTATGGCAAAAGCATTCTCCCAGTTATACTAAATTTTATATTAAATGTCAATTTTGTTCTTAATATTCTATATTTTAGTCAATTTTATCATTCACTCTTACTTTAGCTTAATATCAACAACAGATTCTATGTGGCTGATAACATATAATGTAAAATTGATAAAAAAAAAATGTTAATTCTAATTCTAATTGAAAAATATAATGAAGTTGTCGTTAATTTATTAAAATAAGTAGATTTAAAGACAAAATTGACAAAAATGTGAAATATTAGAGAAAAAATTGATCGTAAAAAAAATGATGATAAAATTGACAGTTGATGTAAAGTTTGGGGACCAAAATATGCTTTTGCCAAATATTTTTATTATTTTGTATTTGTCATTCAAATATATATACATATATAAAGAGAAATTGAAGAGAGAGGGCATGAGTGCAGGAACACGTACTCTCTGTATAGTAAGAGCACCCACCGAGTTAATCAATATTGAAGCGAAATTAAGCTTAATTTGAGTTTAATTAACTGGAAGCTAAGCTTATGACTATGAGAGAGTTATGTTAGTTTATTAATTATACCTACCTACCTACCTAGCTCCCTCATCATCATCATGATGACTGACTTTGACAATTGTCTGTTTGCATAAAATAGATCACCAGAGAGTACTATATATCGATAGATATTATGTTTATACAGCAAATTAATTTGTAGTACTCCACAATAAGGTTTAAAGGCAATGATGAATGGTTATGGGCAATAAAGCCCCTAACGCAAAAAAATCAACATGGTTAGGAAATGTATTGTCAACTTTTGCCTCAATAATGGGCCATTTGTGTTGCTAGTCCTTTTCCAAGTTCGAACTGATATCTTCTACTTACAGCACACCCACAATATATATTATATACCACATATATATATATATAAACATATTATATTAGTGGTGGCTAGCTATATACTTACAGCATGGCTTCAAATATTCATTAAAGTCTACATCAATTGATTATATATCTTATATTATATGATTTTAGTTTTTTTGTCATGGTCATTTTTTTAAAAAAAGAAGTATATAATATATTGTTATAATTTTTCACATAATATGTTAAATGGAATATAGTAAGTGACAAAACAAAGGGAGGATGGATATCCAAATTCCAACCTTTGAGGAGTTTCAAGATGATTTTATAAGTTAATTAGAAAGTATGACGGAGTGAATGTAATGCACCTCCAATAATCAAATTAGTATGAGAAGAGAATTGAATTAATATATGCAAATGTGAGTTTAAAAAATGAATTTTGCCCCTCGTGCATGGGAGAGACATACGTGAACCTAGATCCTCTATCGTGCAAATACACTGCAGTTTAGAGAAGAAGAAAGAGTTAGAGAGAAAAAAATATTAATAGAGCTCATATTTCTCTCTCTAACTCTTTCTTTCTCTCTCTAAACTGCAATGCATTACACGACAGATGATCCACTTCAGGTTGTACATATAGAATTAATTATGACGACAATAAATATGAGAGTGTGACATGTTAAGCAGAGAAAAATCATGATGTTCGGTGGCCTAAGTGATTACTTGAGGACAATCCAAAACTACCCTATCAAAATATGATTAGAGTTGATTGAGGAATTAATCAAGTATTATCTTAATCACGCTACTTCTTTTTATACTATTTCAAAAGATAATATTTTTATTAATTTTATAATATTTGTAAATAAGAGTAAAGAAATGGAAGAATAAGCAAGTTTGTATTATAATTATAGTGAGAGTTTGGAAATGTTGCATTTAAAATATTTTTAAATTATTTTAAACTAAGAAACCTAAAGCGCCTCTAGCATATATATATATATATATACTATATTATATGGCTCTATACCTTTATGGTTGGTCAAAATTATTGAATTAAAAAATTAAAAAAAAAAAGAAATCACATACTTTCCTCTAGCCTACGTGCTCTCAAGCCTCACCCCATACAAGTTACTTTTGATTTTCATTAATATTATAAGCTCCATAAAAAAGGGTAAATTATACTTTGGTACCCTATAATTTAGTCATATTTTACTTTAGTATCCGGTGATTTAAAAAGTGACACTTTGATACCATGTGATATTCTCTCTTGACAAATTATTTTTAAATAATTTTATATTTTACATACATATTTGCGTGCCCACAAAACCTTTAATATATATATATATATACTTAATGACATCAAAGGTTCATGAAATGGATATGGCACACACATCACGTATGGACATATAATACACCATGTTCTCCATTATGTAGGTTTGGTCATTCGGAGTTTGGGCTTGCTTATTCTTCACCATTTTTATTTAATAAAAAAAAATAATGCAATAATTTGTATTTTATTTTTCCTTTCCAAAATATATTTTGGATATAATTATTTGACATTTCCAAGATATAATAATAATAATAATAATAATAATAATAATAATAATAATAATAATAATAATAATAATAATAATAATAATAATAATAATATATCTCAACGATTTAATAGTAAGATCGCCCTCCTACATATAAATACAGTAATTAACAAGTGGCTAGCTAAACGACTATGCCCTGGTTTTGGTAATGCCAAACTCAATCTCCTAGCAATTTATAAAAGAGAGCCTATTCAACCTCGTTGGTTATCATTAAATTAATTAATTAATAGATAGATATGTGGATCCTAAGAAAAAGGCCTTAATTAGGCATCATTTTGGGTGTTATATAATATAGGGTAAATTCCACTTTGGTATCATGTTCTTTCAAAAGTGACACTTTGGTACCCTGTTATTTTAAAAATGTCATTTTAGTACCCTATTCTTTCAAAAGTGACATTTTGGTACCTTATTTTTTGGACCAACTTCACTTTGGTATCCTAAAAAAATAGAATAAGGTAACAAATAGTGAAAAAACATGGTACAAAAGTGAAATTGGTCTAAAGAATAAGGTATCAAAATGTCACTTTTGAAAGAACAAAGTACCAAAATGACATTTTTAAAAGATGAAATAGAATTTACCATATAATATATATGGAGTTTAATAATTAGGCTTAAGATGTTGCACGAATCTGCCCTTTATCAAAATTCCTGTATAGTTGAGATTACGCAATCAAATGCTGCATGCTTCAAACTAAAATATTCCAAAACTCATATCTTCATGACGAGGATCTATTCTTTCAGTCAAATGATTCTCAACACATTTTATATTTCTAAAGCCAACCTATGTTTATGGCGTTAAAGACGAGAATTAATTCTCCATGTCCCTCTCTTCTTTTTCAACAACTATATAATATACTAGGGGCTTGGCGTACCCTAACGGGCACGCCAATATGCATGTAACGTTTGAATTGATTTAAAGTTGAAGATTATATTAAATTTTTATATTGATAAAAGAGTAAGTTCGGGACCAATTTGAGAAATTATAAAATATTTAGGACCAATTTGAAATTACCTCATATAGGGAGAGTGAGTGGGGAGAGAGGGGTGGCATTTTTAATTTTAATTGTTTTTTGTATTTTTTTAATTCATTTATTTTTTTAAAGAAGTGGGGAGAGTGAGTGAGTGAGAGTGGGTGATTTTTGTTTTCTTTTTTAATTTTTTAATTCACTATTTTTGACCAACCATAAGGGGTGGAGCCATATAATATAGTATAGATATATATATATATATATATATTATAGCAGAGTTTAGAGCTCTCCCAATACAATATGTCTTATTAAAAAAACCTATATTATGAGAAATGTAATACTTATAATTATAATAGATCACCAAATTTGTGACCCACTAGTGACAAATTTAACATTGACCATTCAATGTTTAGTGACTGATTAGTCACCAAATTAGTGACCGACTAGTGACCGCATTGTGACTACGGAACAGAACACTTGTCACAAAATTAGTGACGGAATTGTGACCGACTCTCGGTCATAGAATTTGTGACCGCTCTCTTGTCAGTCACAAATATTTAGTGACAAGGAAAGGCTTATTTCAGTCACAAATCAGTCACTAATTCTGCTTTTAGTGACCAATTTTCTGTGTTTAGTGACGAATTTGGCGGTTACTAGTCGCAGTTTTTCTAGTAGTGAAAGCATATTTTCTGAAAAAATAAACCTTTTTCATAATTGTATTGGAAAAAATTGTTAGCCAAGGATTTGGCATCAATTGCGACGGAGGCCCAAGTGTGGGGCCAAATCATAGTCGAATCATGGCGCTTGGACGTTTGCTCTACTGTGGGTTAAGAAAGTAGAGTTGCGCTCTTACTAACAGCTATAACTTGTGACCTAGTGGTAAGCGCTTGATCCTAACAATTAGTATCAGAGCCAAAGTCAGGGGTTCGATTCCCAGCAAGACAATTGCTGAGGGGGAGATTGTTAGCTAAAATGTGGCATCAGTTGTCCCATGTCGGAGGTCCAAGTGTGGGGCCAAGTCATAGTCGAACCATGACACTTGGGCGTCTGCTCTACTGTGGGTTAAGGAAATGGAGTTGCATCCTTACTAAGAGCTATAACTTTTGGTCTAATGGTAAGCGTTTGATCCTAATAAAAATAATTAAAAGTAATTAAAGACTTGATTCAACAGATTCCATTTAATTATAACTAATTTTGTGGTGTGTGGATAAAGAGGGTTGATAAGATTTTTAAGTGAAAGGAATTAAGAGTTGTGAATAATTAATTAGTGATGATAAGTAGTTAATATGGATTGATTAGTCAGATACACTAGGTTCTAGGGTCATTAGTGAGAGTAGTGCGCCTTTATCCGTACCCATAAGTCACGTTGATTCATTCATTCAGATATTTAATTTGACTGGATCTCTTTAATTTTCTTTCATTTATGACTTTTTAGATTTTGTGTATTTATTATGTCCTATTTCCTTCATAAAAGTTTGTTTATCTTTAACCAAACTCATTAAAATATTTATAAATAAATCAACGAGAGAGTTAGACAATATTATTGACAGTAAATATCTTGAGTTAAAAGAACTCTTGAGATCTTTATTGAGTGTTAAATGGGAGGAGTGGCAGTACGTAGGTCCCGCACTATTAATTATTTAATATAATGAAATAAATATTTATAATCTTGGAGTCACTTTTGCTTTATTGTCATTCAAATATTAATTAATGTTTCACTTTATTTCTTGTTCTTTGGCGACTCGAAGAGTAGAGTACTATTTTTTCTTGAATAATTCTCAATGACAAACTCTTTCTTAACGTTGAAGCATTTATAATCTTTCTAAAATAAATTTTTTTGGGTTAATTCATGTGTATTCTTCGTCTATCTGTATAACAATTTAGGTGAAGACTAATCTTATTTGAGTATTAAAGATAGAACGATCAAAATCCTTCCAATAATTTCAATTCCGGACCTTTCTAAAGTATTTTAAGTTTAAAAGTATTACTATGTATCGATAATGTAAAAAAAAAATAGTAAAAAAAATAACAACCAATATAATAAACTTTTATCATTTTTAATTACAATGTTGATTGAAAAAATGAATTTTTTTTTTCAGTTAAATTATGGGTATTCCATGTCTATCCGTGTAATGGTTTAAGTGAAGACTAATCTAATTCAGACTTCAGAGACGAAATGGCCAGAGTCTTCCTAACAATTCGATTTTAGGGATCGAACTTGAGTCCTCTCCTTAATAACTCGCCTAGCAATTAAAGAAACACGGTAATAATATGATATCAATTAAAGAAAGGGTGAAACTTTATACAATTAAGTAGCTTAAGTTATTTAGTTTTTTGGATTTAATTTTTTTAGTTTTAAAATCTGTGTTTTGTAAATAAAAAAGTTACACAAATCTCAAAATTAAAAAATTTAAATCCAATAGTTAAAAATTAGATAGATTAAACTATTCACTTCTTCATAAAATTACATTTAAAAAAAGTATGAAAAATGTTTTGAGGGTTTGAGCTTTTCAAGGTATCACCTTGACTAATAATCCAAAAAAAAAACTTACTTCTATTTATTTTTAGTTCGAGTGAATTTTGAAAAATTAAAGTACATGTGTTGTGTTTCAAATGCTATTAATTGCTTCCTTTGCCATTTAAGTTTGATTGTTAGTATGGTTGATTTTGTTTAGTTATCACATATATATATATATATATATGTATATATATTAATATCGTGTACGAAAAGATAAAATAATATTATGCTAATTTAATCATTAACATTATAAAAATCATCTTTGAAAAATTAAATTAATGATCATGATCTTTGACATATAGATATGCAAATACGTTGATTTCTTCATTCTTGTCTAAATTAGTGGCACCCAAAATTCTGGTTTGAAAAGAAATAGGAGATGAAAGTAAACCAAATGAGTAATTAATTATTAATTACTGAGTAATGAGACCCACACAGCAAAATTATTGATGAAAAAGCCTAAGAAAAAGGCANGGTGGTGGGTGGTGGTGGGTGGTGGGTGGTGGGTGGTGGTGGTGGGTGGTGGGTGGTGGGTGGTGGTGGTGGGTGGTGGCAGTGGTGGTGGTGGTGGTGGAAGAAAATGAGATGGGAGTGAGAGGGGCAAATTAGGAATTCTACCATAATTCCCTAGGTAAACTTGGATTATATCAGAAATGTGAAGTAAAGTAAAATGATCTATGTAATGTAAATTCCTTTACATTGTAATCCACTTTACATAGCTTAAATTGTCATACCAAACACTTGAAAGTATTGGAATCCGTGTCTTTACTTTACATACCCCCACTTTACATCCTACCAAACGGACCCTTATTGTTCCCCACAGTAAACTACAGTTACCAGTTACCACTATAAAATAATATATGAAATTCTATTTTTAGGAGGTTTAATTTAATTTGAAAATTGTTTAGTTTGAGCCTAGCTATAACCCTTTTTCACAAATCTAACCAAAAATGTTTTTAGCGAGCGCCGAATTTAAAGACTGGCTAAAAGTTGTTTTTTTCATTTTTCAAATTAAATTAAATTTATTTGAGTTTTGACAATTAAGATCAATTGATGGATGTTAATTATATAAACTACATACAAATTAATTAAGATTATTGATATGATACGAATCTTTCATATCATATGTCATTGATGACAATCTGCCAAGTCATCCACAAATCACAATACACACACAATATATATAATAACTTTTTTATTGATACCCTTAAATTGAAACTATAGATGGTACTTTAAAACATTTTTTTATTATCAAATGTATTCATAAATTTTGGCATTGAACTCAATATATTTCAATTTTATTAACTTTTTTTTATAAACAATTTTATTAACTTTTAACAAAATATATATAATATATAAGGGTAAATTGCAATTTGGTACCCTGTGGTTAGGGGCGTTTCCCCTTTGGTACCCTGAAAGAAAAATTTTTGCATTGTGGTACCCCGTGGTTTGCTCCGTTAGCGATTTGGTACCCTGAGGTTTTTTTCTGTTAGTATTTAACGGCAAATGTTAGTTAAAATGTCAAAAATCTCCCAAAAAATCTTCTCTTATGCGTTTAAGTCCTTTCCCTTTACTAAAAAGGATCAAAACATAAAGAATTAATTATTATTCTCAATTCTCCCTCTTTTTCATCATTTTCATTTATTTTAGTCCCAAATTTTCAAAATAAAATTGTAAAGTGTCCCAAAATTCTTTCAAACATTCCAATTTAGTCCTTAAAAATTTTAAAAACCTTAAACCCTAAAATCTTAAAACCCTAAACCCTAAATTTTATTTTTAATCTTCATCTTCCTCTTCATCTTTCCAATTTAACATAAATCCCTAAACCCCTAATTTCTTTTAGGCCAAAATGCAGAGACACCCCCTGAGTTTTAGGGTTGGTGCACATAACACCCCTGAGTTTTTAATTTGTGTAAATAGGACGCATGAGTTTTCAATTACGTGCAAATAACACCCTTATGTTGAATTTAGGCCAAATCAGTGAGGGTATAATAGTAATTTCATAAAAAAATCTAGGCCAAAGTCCTATTTTGATCCCTCAAGTTTCTTCAAAGTTTTTAAAAAGTTCCACCGTTAGTCTCTTTTCAATTTTCATCCAATTTTTTTGTTAAATAAAAGAAAAAATTTGTTTACATTACCCAAAAAGCTTTATTTTTTTGAACTAAGGTCCTTTCCTTTTATAATAGGACTAAAGTGTAAGAAAAAATAAATAAACTAATATTTGAAACAATTTTTCCCAAAAAAAAAACCCACACTCTTCTCCAGTTCTCCTCCTTCAATCTGCACGGTTCTTCTCCTTTCTTCACCGCCACCGCCATCCTCAAATCCCAACACCTCCGGCGACGGCGAAGAGAGCCTCCCCACCGTCAACGACCGTCTCCGCCGTTTCCTCCTCCACAACAACTACGTCACAAGAAACTCCTCTAGATCCAACACGCCGACGCCGTCACCGATCTCGCCGTTAACGCCGACGCCAGCACGACGTCACCGATCTTCGTTCATTGCCGCCGTCGACGACGAAGAAGTGGTTGAATTCCGACGACGAAGAGAGCCTCGTGATGTTGGTGACGGATTCCACGGAAACCGAGTAGATCGTGGGTTTTTTTTTTTTGACGCCGTGCAAATTGAAGGAGGAAAACTGGAGAAGAGTGTGGGTTTTTTTTTTTGGGAAAAATTGTTTCAAATATTAGTTTATTTATTTTNTTTTGGGAAAAATTGTTTCAAATATTAGTTTATTTATTTTTTCTTACACTTTAGTCCTATTATAAAAGGAAAGGACCTTAGTTCAAAAAAATAAAGCTTTTTGGGTAATGTAAACAAATTTTTTCTTTTATTTAACAAAAAAATTGGATGAAAATTGAAAAGAGACTAACGGTGGAACTTTTTAGAAACTTTGAAGAAACTTGAGGGATCAAAATAGGACTTTGGCCTAGATTTTTTTATGAAATTACTATTATACCTTCACTGATTTGGCCTAAATTCAACATAAGGGTGTTATTTGCACGTAATTGAAAACTCATGGGTTCTATTTACACAAATTAAAAACTCAGGGGTGTTATGTGCACCAACCCTAAAACTCAGGGGGCGTCTCTGCATTTTGGCCTAAAAGAAATTAGGGGTTTAGGGATTTATGTTAAATTGGAAAGATGAAGAGGAAGATGAAGATTAAAAATAAATTTAGGGTTTAGGGTTTTAAGATTTTAGGGTTTAAGGTTTTTAAAATTTTTAAGGACTAAATTGGAATGTTTGAAAGAATTTTGGGACACTTTACAATTTTATTTTGAGAATTTGGGACTAAAATAAATGAAAATGATGAAAAAGAGGGAGAATTGAGAATAATAATTAATTCTTTATGTTTTGATCCTTTTTAGTAAAGGGAAAGGACTTAAACGCATAAGAGAAGACTTTTTGGGAGATTTTTGACATTTTAACTAACATTTGCCATTAAATACTAACAGAAAAAAACCTCAGGGTACCAAATCGCTAACGGAGCAAACCACGGGGTACCACAATGCAAAAATTTTTCTTTCAGGGTACCAAAGGGGAATCGCCCCTAACCACAGGGTACCAAATTGCAATTTACCCAATATATAATTATATCTAGGGTGGAACAAATTAAAACTTGGTGACGTGGGAGGAAGATGCGATGAAAATACGTAGGTTGACCTATAAGCAACATCAAAAGAAACTCAAGTGTTAATTAGCAATTAATTAGCCAGTTCATGTACATTTTGGTTTAGCTTTTGGAAGAATCAAGGAGAGTTACTGTAGAAATTATCTAGTTGGTACATAATTGAAAGAGCTATCTATATGTAAACCAATCCAACTTATAAGGGCCCGTTCGGTAGCATGGAAAAGGGGTCTGCAATGTAATTGGGCCTGGAGTTCAATATTTTCAGGTGTTTGGTATGACAACCTGAGCTCTGTAAAGTGAATTGCAAATTTGCAATGTAAAGGCATTTACATTACACAGGCCGTTTTTTTTTTTACTTCAGATTTTTTTATGTAATTAAAGTTTACCTAGGGAATTATAGTAGAATTCCTAATTTGCCCCTCTCACTCCCATTTCATTTTCTTCCTCTTCGCTGGAACCGAGCCAGAACCTAGCAACGACGGCGACGGAGACGGAGACGACGACGGCTTCCTCCTTCCTCCGTCATCCATCGTCTTCTTCTTCCTCCTTCGAGCTCCAGGTTCTTCGACAAAGCTCCATGCTTCCAGGTCGTCTTCCTCATTTTTTTTTAGGGTTTAGAAAAAAAATATTATTTTGGCCCCTGTCATTATTTTTTTATTTCATATGAGTCTCTGAAACAAATGAAGAGGGACCTTTTTGTAAATAAAAAAGTAATCTTGTGGTGATTGTAGAAAGGACATTTTAATCATTTTCCTTTTATATCTATTTTACTTTTCCTCTCATATCTTTTATACCAAACATTTTAAATCTTTACCTACTTTACATTCCTTCAACTATTTTTCCTTTCCCTCGTAATTTTTTCATTGTAAAATACCTTATTTTACTTACCTTATTCCATACCAAACGGACCTAAGTTTATGTTTGACTAATGAGTTGGTTTGAGAGAAAAAAAATAAACTCATAGTTATTTAAATTGAATTGTGAGTTTTAAAATTTGAAGCCGCTTAATTTGTTCATACTTCATAGGTCATGAGACAAGTTGACAACGACCAATGTAATGCCTATCTCTATCTTTTTTTTTTTCCTTTATTTGTTTTTTCCTTTTTACTGAATGTGGTGGACGCATCATGTATGTCGCGTGTCACATGTCCATACTAAGTAGGATACTTGGGATGGCCGGATGGGCTTACTCCATCATCTTCTACGGCCCAATATTTATTGGGCTTGACTCGAGTTTCCAAACTTAATATTCATCATACTCTCTGTTGTTTTTCTTATAACTATTAGGTATCTTTGTAGCAAAAAAAAGAAAAACTATAAGGTATCTTTTATTTATTAATTATATAGGTTAAGTAATAAAGTACTCTCTTGAGTAAGATTTAAACTTTTCTTATCTATAAAAAACTCAAGTATCAACTGCTCCAACCAAGTTTTATTTAAATTTTTAATGAGTATAATGTATTTAATACACAAATAAAGCTTAAAAGTATACAAATTAAAATTTCTTTTTTAAAAAGTAAAAACATATTAAAATTTGATATAAATATAAACACAGATACGCAAGTTTCTAAAAACATCTCATTCCCACTTCCCACATCATTGAAGACTTTTGTGGCCAAATTATAAAGGCAAAGACTTGAAAATCTTACTTTTCTTCAATAGTATCCAGCTGTTTAACGCGTGGGACTAACCCTTCAACATGTTAAAAATATGAAAGTAATAAATTGTTCCAACCTTTAGGGGTGTACACGGGATGGGTTTCTAGCCGGCCTGGGACCCAGCTCGGTTCGATCGGGCCATTGTTTTAAATTATTTATTCATTCTATATATATATTAACTTGTATATATCAGTAAAACAATTAATTTTGGATCAATTTAATGATGTTTTTATTAATAAAGACATTTAATTTGACTTAATTGTTAAAAAAATGTTGATTTAATTAAGATTAAATATATATTTTATATATATTTTTAATATACAATTGATAAAAAAATAATAGATATGTATTTCTTACAATTAAAAAAATACTTAGTAGTATAAAATATAAATATATATAGTGAAAAGTTAAATTTTTTTTTTTTAAAAAATGGGGGTACCCCGAGCCAGGCCGAGTCTAGAGACACTAGACCCAAACCCGGCCCGACCCGAACACCCTTGGGTTGGGCCGGGTCCGCTGAGTTTCTTGTGTACACCCCTACCAACCTTAATTAAAAATTACTCTTTTTTTTGTTAATATGAATGTAATAAAGTACTTACATTCATATTATTTTAAGTTTCAGCTTATTTCAATGACTTTACAAATGTTCTTCAATCTTTTTTTTGTCAACTTTTACTTCATATTCAATGGAAACACATGAATAAAGAGTGCAGTTGATACACTGTGATTTTAGATATCATAGTATGTAATATTATAGATATGAACAATTGTAAATTTGAAGTATTAGGAAGTAAATTAAGAGAACAATTACCATTATTTGATGAAAAAAATACTTCAATCTTAGAAAAACAATATTGGACATTGGCTAAAAAAAACTCTTACTCTTCAAAAGGAGAGGATATAGGGTAAAACAAAAATACAAAATAGATGAAAAAGAGACAGCCGAAATAGAAGGGATTTTTTTGGTGATTCCATTTGTGACTCGCGAGCCACTCTTTTGTTTGTTATTTATTTATTTATTTTTGTCCCACGTTTTCCACTTTTACATGAAAATGATTTCTTATAATTTTCAAATTTTTTTAGTGGGATGAATCTTTCATTCATGAGATAAAAAGGCACAAGGCCATATACACCAAGGAGACTAAGTAAGACAAAGATTTGACAATGTAAATATAGTCTTACGCTTCTAGGATTAGACTCCAACAGTATAGGAGACAAAAAAAATCTCAGGCAGTGCACTTAAGAAAGAAAATGAGATCCAAATCTCTTACACTACAAAGATATACATCAAATTTACAAAAAAAAAAATAAATAAATAAAGAAAACTTGGAAGATATAACTGATAGTCAGCACACTCCTCATCTCTCTGAGAGATCAATCTTCTTACCCATTCTCTTCTTCGATGTTTAGCTCTAGATGTAGATTTGAAAAATGTATATCTCATCAAATGAAAAAGAAGAACAAACATTTCCTAATGAAACAAAGAAAAACTTCTCTAATAGAAAGAAAATCTTCTCTAATGGAAGATAAAACCTCCCTTGTGGAGGAAGACACAAAAAATATACCTAAACAGAGGGGCTACCGTAGCGGTAACCCAAGGACGCTGCAATCTATCTTCTTCGTGTGAAACTCTCATGCTCTCTTGTGCTGCTTTTTTGGACTATAATTTTCAAATTTACATGATAACAGACCTCATTCTCTGCAATAACAGGCAACAGCCCATCAGACTCAACTTCAATTCAGTCCAAGCTCAATAGTTAGTGGTAAAATGGAGGCCCAAACTAAGTCTAGTGTGATTGGATGCAGTTAATTTGATGTCAGGCCGAAAAACAAAAAAAAATTGGTAGATAGAAACAAAAATAGAAAACTTGATGTGTAGCATTTGGGCCCGCTAATAATACACCAAGTCCATTGTTTTAAATGCTTCTATCTGTCACCAGCATGACTAGGCCCATGATAAAAGTCCAAAGAATGTAAAATATTTTTTCTTTTTTTTGGGGGGTGGACAATTAAAAGAATGGAGAATGGAGACTTATGACCACATGTAATAATAGTTATAACTTGGTCAAAAAAAAAAATAATATTAGTTATAACAATTATTATTATTATTAGGATAAATTTCACTTTAGTACCCTGTTCTATGGACCAATTCTACTTTGGTATCCTGTTTTTTCAAAAATATCATTTTGGTACCCTGTTATTTCAAAAGTGACATTTTGGTACCCTGTTCTTTGGACCCAGTGACACTTTGATACCCTGTTCTTGCACTATTTTGACCCTATTCTATCTTTTTTAGGGTACCAAAGTGTCACTTGGTCTAAAGAACAGAGTACCAAAATGTCACTTTTGAAAGAACAGGATATCAAAATGACATTTTTGAAATAACATGGTACCAAAGTGTCACTTTTGAAAGAACAGGGTACCAAAGTGGAATTGGTCTATAAAATAGGGTACCAAAGTGGAATTTACTCTTATTATTATGATGATGATGATAATATTTAGGGTAAATTACACTTTGGTACCCTGTAGTTTGGTCATATTTCACTTAGGTACCCTGTGGTATTCTCTGTTAACACATTGGTACCTTTTGGAGCTATTTTGTAATTATAACCATAACAAATTTTGCAAAAATTACATATTGACCTCTAATATTTTCAAAAAATTATAAATAGGTCCTTGGATACATATTATATAGGGACTAAAATGATAAATATAAAAAAAATTGAGATCAAAATGTAATTTTTGAAAAATTTATTATGGTTAAAATTACAAAATAGCTCCATAGAGTACCAAAGTGTTAATGGAGAATACCATAGGGTACCAAAGTGTCACTTTTTAAACCACAAGGTACCAAAATAAAATATAACCAAACCAAAAGATACCAAAGTGTAATTTACCCTA
>QANZ01024999.1:0-30889 GCA_003254925.1 Chamaecrista fasciculata | reverse complement strand
ATCCAATTGTTTCAACTTTCATTAAACTTGTAGGCATGACCTGCTAATTCCAACTACTTCATGTCATTTCTTATCAAGTGTTAATCTTGTTTCAACTACTTCATGTCATTGCATACTTTTTTTTTTTCCTTTTTACTATGTTTTCTGCTTTCTTTTAGCATATTCAAAACTTGTCATATATATGTTCTTTTGCTGTTATATGTAGTAACTTTTGAGCTTATGGGCTTTTCACCTTCTCTCATTTTTTTTTATTGGAAGCTTAATTGCATCTTGGCTATCATATACTGAAACCTACCTTGTTCATCTTTATTATTTCTATTTGAAAGATTTACAAGCAGAAAAAATTCTGTTTTAGCTTATCTTGGTTTTTTGGCAACTCTTGTTAGTCCCTTTGTGATATTTATGTTTCTACGTCTTCTTGAATTCTGATAGGCTCAATATGGATAAATCTTGGATTTCCAAATCGCGAAGAAGGACGGTTCCTATGTCAATGATGCTGCCAAAGATATATGTGTAAGTTTTATCATATTCAAAACTATGTATATATAGAATTTTTAATAAGAGAACTGGCTGTGAACATTTTTTGTTGGTAATGATCATGTCCAGCTATGCATGTGCTATTAATTATCTTGCATTAATTAAGCACATAAATCATATGGGAAAAAAGACAAGATTTCTGGTGGATTTACTAGTCACTTACTAGCTGTAAGCATTGGGGAAGGTAGACATAAGACTCTAAATATTCATGTTGGTGGATTTACTGCTGCCTGTCTGTTGTTGTTAATGGTATGTCTGAGTCTTGGTTTAGAGTGCCCAATGGCATAAGGCAGATTTTGGACAGACTCTAAATATGTATGTCTGAGTCTTGGTTTAGACTCTAAATAAGGCAGATTGGATATCATGGTAATCTTGTTTTTTTTATATCTAAAGTTTGGTTTCTACACTCCTTTGATTGACTTGTCACATATTGATTTGTAGTTTTCTATAAAAGAATTCTACTTTAAAATTTTCACTAAAATAAACTTCTCTGCTTTTTTGTTCTAAAATGCAAACAACCCTAAGGTTTGGAATAATAGACACTGCACTCTTCTTGACTCGTTGGTTAATTCCAATACAAATAGAGGCTCTTGTAATATTCTCTTTAACCCTGGTTTAACAACATATATGTCATTCTTGTGCATTTGCATTGTTTTGTTGAAAAAATTTAAAAAGTCAGGATTTCATCTTAGTGGGCTCACTCCATATGCCATTCCTAATTAAAGATCACAGTTGGGGTAGCTGAGAGGACAGAGAAGAGAGATCATGCAGGATTTATATTGTTTGGAGTTGTACAATGTAAGAGAGATCATTTCTTTGGTAGGGATGTTTGTAAAGCTGAAAGGGATGGAGGCCTTGGAAATTTACTAACTAAATTGAGTTTTTAAATGATTATGGTGTTTTCCGTTTAGTGTACTTCAACTTGCTTCTATCTCTGACATTGGAAATGACTTTTTGGCTTTTTAATAAGCAATATGTATGTTCAACATATTTAGAGGGTTTCATATCTACCTCTTTTTGGGGATTTGGTTGATGGTAGCAACATGAGACTGTTTTCCAGTTTCTTTTTTGGTTTTAGTCTCTGTGTGTTTCAGCTCAAGGTGCTTTCGTGGGGTTTTTCTAGTGGTGCATTTATTATTTTGATTGGCATGACCTCAATTGATTTATAAAGAAATATGTTATGAACAAGTTTGTGATTGTACATCTTTTTATGGAATGAAAGGATTCATATTTGATTAAAAAATAAAATATGAGTGTTAGTATTGTATGGTCAAATCTGGAGGTTATGTTATTAGTTTATTGTTTATGTAATGTTGTTTAGCCATGTGTTTGAGGAAAAAGATATAAATATATATATATATGGTTTTTTGAGTGTTTGGAAATTAAAGATATGTATATCCTTCCATTTGCTGGATGTCTCATTATTCTAAGGTGACCCCATCACCCCACTCACATAGCATATCCTTCCATAATGCATATATACTTGATAAAGTTGCATCCACACATGTGATGACCACTCATCCATGCATAAAACAAACATTTTGATTCTTTATAGATGTGTTTCTATATGCAGGAAAAAATTATTGAGATTGAGTCAGAACAAAGTTCATCTCAAAAAACTGGACCCCGTGATTCCCTTGCACAAGTATTAGGCCCAAAACACTCAGGAAGAGTGCGTGGTTTAGGATTTGGACCAACTCCTTCTCGTGTCTTTGGGTTATCCACTACTAGCTCAACTCCTAGGGNATGGATGGAAAGACTTGGATATTTTGTTTAATTTATTATATTTTGGATAATTAATATATTTTAGAAAATATCTTAGATTTATTGATGCTCTTATTTAATTTAAAAGCTAATAATCAAATATAAATAATAATAACAAAATAAAAAATTATAACATTTAAAAAAAAAATTTAATGCCATTTAGCGGCAGTTCTTAAAACCGCGGCCATATTAAATTATGTTTATGTACTTGCGCATTTAGCGGCGGTTACAAAACCGCCACAAAATGGTTCAATGAAAACAGGTGCGCATTTTCTGGTGGTCAACTAACCGCCGCTAAATGGGAGACAACCGCCAGTAAATAATTATTCCGGCGGTTGATAAAAACCGCCGCTAAATGATTGCGACGCTGCCGATGCCAACGGTTTTCAGAACCGCTGGTATTATATTTAGTGGCGGTTTAAACCGCCACTAAATGTAAAAAAAAACGCCACTAAATGCCGCTTTTTTTGTAGTGTTGGCCTATTTTTCTCTCTATATTATTTAAATAAGATAAAATAGATCATAATTTTGTTCCTACCTTTTTTTTTTGCCAAATGATTTTGTTCCTACTTACGCACATAAAATAAAACATAAATAAATAACTCATTTTATAATATGATGTTATGATTGATTGATGTATGTCCAAGTGGAAGGTAAAAACCTTAGGGGGCATTTGGTACATAGGGTAGTTGTCACTGCTTATAGGCCCGAACTTGGGTGATCTATTGGAAAAATAGTCTTGTGGACATAGATTAATCCTGCGTTTGCTACGCGGATTAAAAAATTAGTCCCGAGAATATTTTATTCTCAAGAGTAGCATAATTTCCTAAAATAGTTATTTTTTAATCCCACCCTAAGGGGTGAGATTAGTTTAATCCCATGGGATGGGATTATTTTGGTCCACCTAAAATGACTAATTTACCCTCATTAAACTTAGCTAATTAAATTTTGTTCTACAAACTCTTTCCATCTCTCATCTAATTTTATTCTCTTTATCAAACCAAACTAATTAAATTTTATTTTGACAATTATAGTTATATTTTGAGCGATGATTTTTTTAGACTATTTTTTAATCTTAAGAATTATGACATTATGTTTTGAAATCGTATTTTCTTGATAAATTATCAATGATGTAAAAATAAAAAAAAATTTCAAATATTCCCAGGATTATCAAAGTTGAACCAAACACAAGATTGTAATATTCATAGGAATATTGCAAAATAATCCCATAACTGTTATAATTCATCCAAATAGATATTTTTATATTCATGGGAATCATATTCCTGGGAATCACATTTCCAGAAATATAATTTGCGGAAATAAAAAAATAATCCGTACACCATACGCCCCCTTAGTGATTTGCTTTTAACTCTTCCAGATATAGATTGAAAGACTCTCCACCTAGCCATAATTAGATGCACAGCATGGGTTGAATTTAAAATGTTAAATTATACTTAGAGCCCCAATGTTTTAAGTTAAAGGCAGAAACATCCTTAAATTTTAAAATTTGACAGATAGATCCTTCGACTTTTTAACTTTCCTCACCTAAAATCCCTAAATAACCTCATTTTTTCAAAACTCAACGGTCTTAAATGAATAAAGTTGAAAGCTCAAGGGGTTTGTTTGTCGAAGTTTTAAAACTCAATAATTTAACTTTCATATATATATATATATTTTTGACTTTGTTCAAAATATATATATATCTATATTTTTGACTAAATAATTTAACCTCTAAGGCTTCTTTTTATACACAAATTACAAGCAATTCTATCAAATTAATGATTGTTACTTTCTTATGCTCTATGCAGATATTCAGAGATGAATTTTGGCCAGTGAACTATTCTACATAGGATGCATCTTGTTTGAATAAGCAGATAACTAAGGAATGGATTTCATATAATACCACATCGCAGAGGTATCAAAGTTTCATTCTTCCTTGTCTCTTATTAATTTATATCCACGTATTTCCTTTTAGCTACTTCATGATTATGTATACAGATAGTACCGCACCATGAATTTTGAAATGCAAGTTTCTCACTATGCACTATATCAAAATTTATATATTACATTCGATCGTACAATCTTTATGTTTTGTGCAATGAATTTTATTTAGTTAACGATGTTTGGTGTCCACCGGCTATATAGCTTGACTTTTTCTCGAAGATGTTGTTTCTAAAACAATGGAGGACTTACTTTGTTGACATCAATGTTGTATTAATTGGGCTATTTGATCTATCCAACTACGAATCAACTACGACTCAGATAGTAGAGCGAGTTGGTCTACTCCAAAAAAATCAAATTAGCAATTGGACTAAATTTAACTTGTCAAAACTGCTAAACCGACGGTCTAACCACTTACCATTTTTTTTAATTTCATTTTTTAAATATTAAATAAAAAAATTAATGAAATCAGATTTGAAGTTCACTTAATTTATTTTATTTTATAAAATTTTTTGCTTAATTTGTATAAAATTTATTACATTTAAGAATTTATATAGCTTGACCTTTTCTCCAACATGTTTCTAAAATAACGGAGGACTTACTTTGTTGACATCAATGTTGTTTAAATTGGGCTGTCTGATCTATCCAACTACGAATTAGAGCAAGTTGGTCTGACTCCAAAAATCAAATTAGCAATTGGACCGAATTTAACTGGTGAAAACTGTTGAACCGGCAGTCCAACCACTTACCAAGTTTTTTTTTTAAATTTCACGTTTTAAATTTTAAATAAAAAATTATGAAAGCAGATTTGAAATTCACTTAATTTATTTTATTTTATAAAAAGTTTTGCTTGGTTTGTATAAAATTTATTGCATTTAAAAAGTTATTTATATATGTGTTATGCCTTTATTTTATATCATTGTATTAATCTTCTTACGTATTCTATTTTAATTTAACCAAAAAAAAAACACAAATGTTGAATTTTTTATTTTAATTATATGTGTATAAAGTGTTTATAGTTTATATATTAAAGATAGTTAATTTATTATTTATTGCATCATTCAATTCAATCGATAGTTTAACGGATTAAACCGATCAAACCGTGAACCGAACAAGTTTCAGAGTCCTTGAACGTTCAGTCCCGACTCCTGACAACATTAGTTAAGATGCATTTCAGTGGCAGTTGCATTTTGTACAATTGATAGAGATTACTAAATACTAGTTGATGAAGTCTTTTGAATAATTTTCAGCGGTTTTCATTCTGTTTCTTTTACATCTTCGATAGTTCAACTCATTGGATGATGTCTTCTTCGAGGAAGAGGATCCTCAGCACTACAACATTGATGATGTCTTCATCACATTTTTGGCCAACCTGAAATAAGACTTGTTTTGGTAGTTGTTGTGAGAATCTAGACATGTTACTTTATGCTGAATATATTTTGTATCAGAAAAACATTTGCTCAGTTTCTTTTGCTTCAATAGTTAATACTGGGTTTTTAATATATTGCATACTGTAGTGGAGTTTCCTGTGATATATTTTAATTTCTCAATATATCTTCAATGCAGCTTAAACATGGTATAGTTGGTTTCACAATGGTTGCTTTATGTGCTTTTAATAGTTTCTTCAGATCTCTCCCAACATACTAGGCACACTTGGTGAATAAATTCATCCAAATAAATTATTGTCCAATAGCGTGGATGTGGATTTGCCCACCTCCGATCTTAATACTGGATATTATTTTTTATTTTTATTGCAATACATTTTGCAAGGGTAATAAAAATGCGTTTTTTTGTTAATTTTTTACGGAAATATATTATAGGGATCCTTTCTGTTAACAGAATAAACTTCAGTTCTTAAATTGCAACTTTTTAAATTATAGGGACCCGATCTCAAAATATCTCAAACTACAGAAATTTTCTGTATAATTTACCCATAATTTTATGATTTAAATTTAATTTTGACAACCTTCCAAGTCAACTAGTTTAAGTTGCAACTTATTATCACAATTTCTACTGCTATCCTCTAAAAATGTCAATATTTTTTTTGAGTGGCCAAACTTTAAAAATATCAAATTCAGGCCCAAAAATTCAAAATGTCAAATTAAATCCACAAATTGGTTGTGTTCAGTTTCAAAATCATCCTGTAAGAACTAAAAAGTCAGAGCAACTCTCATTTTCAAAAATATCGGTAATCATTTATTAGCCAAAATAGGGGGAAAAGATATTCAGAAATTCTTTCAATTGAGAATTAAATCATTGAATGTAGTAGATTATATTTTCTTTCTTTTTCCGTCAGCCCATAATGAGCAAATTACATAAGATCACAACATTAATGTTAATTTTATGGACTTTTACGGTGATTAATATTATATCCTTCAATCTTCCTAAACATACGCACTACGTGGCGTCTTCATAGAGAAAGGTGGCCTGAGGATGTCCTACTATATAAGGCATCATCTTAAGGACTATTATCAATTATTATTATTATGAGTCATGAATATTTTTTATTTATGTAGACAATTCTAATTTGAGTTAGGTAAAAGTAAAACTACAAAAATAATGTAATTCTCTCACTAAATAGCGTTACCAAATCTCAAACCTAATATTCAATTTCTAAATAATTGATCAATCTTGCTGTAAAACTAAAAATGGCAAAAGTATTGTTGTACCTTCAAGGTATGGGTCATTTTTAGTTATACAACTTATTTTTGTCAATTATATCCCCAACGTTTCACATTTGAGTTAATTATACCCCAACCTGACATTTTTTTTTTATTTTAAAGTCCTTAAGTTTCCATTATTTAGAAATCCTCCATTCTTTCACAGGAGTCCCTAACTAATTACAGAACAATCCAAAATGTTTGTCATCTTAACGAACTGGTCCATGCAATAGAGAAACTCGAAAAATCTCTCCCCTTTGTTTTTCACAGTTCCGGCAACCACACACAAACTCGTTGGTGAGCCTCGAATAAAAAAAATTGAGCAGAATAGAAAAGATGGGTGAGAGAGGCAGTTGTAAGGGAAGAAAAAGGGATATGAACGACGTAATTTAAGGGAGATGAGAAACTGAGGACGATGACAAGAAGGACAATGTTGGCGAAAACGAGGACAGAGTGGACGGCGACGATGAAGTGTGGTGGTGATGTTTTAGGGTAAGAGAATGAGGGTTGTTGATGGCTTCTAAGGACCTGTTTGTTAAAGATGACAAACATTCTAGACTATTATGTAATTAGTTAGGGATTGGAGTATAATTGACTCAAATGTGAAACTTGGGGATATAATTGATAAAAAAATGTTAGGGGTATAACTTAAAATGACCCCATACGCTGGAGGTACCAAGAGTAGTTTTGCCAACTAAAAATTATAATTCCAAAACAATATTGTTTTGAATAAAATTAACGAATTAGTCCATGAATAAAGAGAATATATAATTCAGTCTCTAAAATATTATAATAGTTGATCTATCTAGATCTTAAGTCAAATTTAAAGACTAAAAAAACAATACAAACTCAACATAAATTTGGAGAGTAAAAAATATAAATTTAAAGGTGAAAAAATATCAAATTTGATCAAATTATTAATAATTATAATATTTCAATTATAAAATTATATATTTTAATCATACAGATTTATTTTTTGGTTTCTCAAGGTATCCCCCAGTCCCACAGGCTAAGGACTAATCCTCTGCGGATTGGTGCTCCATTTAAGGGTCTGCCGCTAACCAATTGGTTACTGCATACACAAGGCGGGATACGAACCTCCGACCTTGCTTAAGCGACCTAGTGAGTTCGACCACTAGGTCAACCAAGCTTGGTTATCATACAAATTCATTTAATTGGTATAAATTTAGGGACTTGATATATAATAAAATATTGGCCAAAGTCCTATTTTAGTCCCTCAGTTATGCTCAATGTTTCAAATTGGTCCCTCAGTTATTTTTCATTCCATATTGGTCCCTCACTTTTTCAAAACTTGGCACAGTTGGTCCCTCAAACACTTTTCATCCATTTTTCCATTTAAAAAAAAAAAACAAAATTAGTTTTTAACTCCTAAAAGATTGAATTTTTGCATTAAAGACCTTTTTTTTAATAATAAAACCAAAATGTAAGAAAGAAGAAATAATTGGGGGTTTTAGTTTATTTCATAGAAAAAAAAAAACTCCTCTCTCTCTCTCTTATTATTAAATCTTAACCAAACCCACCAAAACCCTCCCTCCATTCATTCGGAATTCCCCAATCACTAAAACCCTCTCTAAAGCGGAGGTTGTACGAAGACGACGAAGTCAACGATATTAAGAACGAGAGTAATTGTTCTCCGGTTGAGTCTATCGTCGGTTCAAGTGTGAAAGAGAAAGAGGGAGGAGTTGTCTTTTTGTATGAAATAAACTAAAACCCCTCAATTATTTCTTTTTTATTACATTTTGGTTCTATTATAGAAAAAAAATGTCTTTAATGCAAAAATTCAAATTTTTAGGAGTTAAAAATTAATTTTTTTTTAACAAAAAAATGGATTGAAAACGTTTGAGGGATCAACTGTGCCAAGTTTTGGAAAATTAAGGGACCAATATGAAACGAAAAATAACTGAGGGACTAATTTAAAATATTAAACATAACTGAGAGACCAAAATAAAACTTTACATCTTATATTAACCCCTAAAAAAAGTGAAAAACCAAACAACCTAATTCTGTCAATTCTTGGATAAAAAAAATAATTCTGTCAATTCGGTCCTCGTCCTCCGTGCCTTCCTGATTCACAATTTGATACACCAAGTGACCAAACAAACAAACACACACTCTCCGAAATCAAAATCAAAATCAGAACCAAAAGCAAATCGTATCCCTCTCTGCAATTCCTGCCACTAATCTCATCCATCAATCACTGCACACTTCAATTCCAAAACACACCCAGTACTCCAGTAGTATCATTCATTATTCATTCCTCTCTCTCCCACCTTCGAAATCAAACAATTCTGAGTTCGTTCGCAACACACAAAATCTTGAATCATCAATCATCATGGTAAATAATCCTCCTCCCGACGAAATCGTCTTGTACCACATACTCCCTCGCCTCCCACTCAAATCCCTAATTCGATTCTGCTGCGTCTGCAAATCTTGGTACTCCTTCATCCTCCATCCCTCTTTCCTCCATCTTCGCCGATCTGCCACCAGCACCGTCGGCCACCTCCTCTTTGTCTCCCCCGCCTCCGCCGTCGCCTCATCGGAGCCCCACGTCTTCTCGGCGCCGCTTTTCGAACGCCAATCTGATCATAATATGCCTCCGTCGAGTGCCACTCACATCGCCACCATCGAGAATCGTGATGCTTCCAAAGTTTGCGTTCAGAGTGTTAATGGGTTGCTCTGTTATCACCCCAAGAACACAATCTGCCTTAATTCGTCTTCTGATGCTTTCGTTCAGGTATGCAACCCAACTACTCGACAAAATGTCTCACTGCCTGATGATACTGAAATAAGTAATAAGTTCTATGTTTCGACCCATTTTGGGTATGACCCGATTAAGGATCAGTTTAAAGTTCTTAGGTTGTTGAAATATCGTGATTCTCATGAGTTCAAGATTTTTACTGTTGGTGATGCTAGAAATAATTCTTGGAGGGTTGTTACTCCCACAATGGCTATAAACCCAATGACTTGGTTTTTGGATGGGAAGAGAGGGCTTTGTGTTAATGGGGCTATACACTGGAAGAATTCTTCATGTATAATGGCTTTTGATGTTGGGAATGAGAAATTCAGGGTAATGAAAATCCCTTGTGGGTATTCATACAAAGAGCTTCATGTTCCACATTTGAAGTTCCCGGATCTTGTTGAGCTGAGTGGGTGTTTGAGTTTGATTGGATACAGTGGAAGTATTTTGAACTTGTGGATTCTGAAGGATTATGATTCTCAGGAGTGGATACAGAAAAGCATAAGGCTTCCTAGTGGAATTGGAGCACAAGAGCGCATTCATTTTCCTCTCTGTGAAATTATTCCCACTGGTGAGATTCTTCTTGTGCCTTACTTTGTGGCAAGGCGTGTGAGAGTGATTTATCATAATTTGGAGAAGATGAGCTCTAGGAGAGCTTTGATTATGGAGATTCCTCATCCATTGTGGCCAGATCAACACTCTGGGGATGTTGATATCTTCTTTTGTCAAGAAAGCTTCAGGTTATTGAAATGACATGAATGAATGAACACAAGAATTTCTAGCAACACTCTATGTGTGTGTATGTATGAGTATGATATAATAAAGATTCAAGTTGTCTAGTAATGAAATGTTTTTACAGATGGAGTTTTTTTTTTGGGATGTTTGGTGTGTCTGGTTGATATTGTTTATTGCAGCCTCATCAAATGGTTAGGGTCGGCATGTTGTTATGCTTATTTGCATATAGAAAGCTACCAATAGTCCAATATCACTGAAAATGAGAAACTTTCAGCAGACCGTATATATTGAAATATGAACTGAACTTAGATAAGTTCCTTATGTATTTGTTATGAATTTTTCTAATAAACATGATAAGTAACTAAAATTTTGTGTATGATCAGAAAGAAAGAATATTAAAGATATTTTTTATATATAATCAATTATAGAAAAAATAGAATATATATTACATTTTCTGGTAAATTACACAGAAGGTCCCTGTAGTTTGAGGTATTTTGAGATTGGGTCCCTGGGATTTGAAAAGTTGCAATTTAGAGACTAAGGTTTACTCCGTTAGCAAAAAATGTTCTTGTGGTATATTTCCGTAAAAAATTAACGGAAAAATGTGTGTTTATCTAGATTTCCTTTCATTCAGTTCTAATTCATCTCAAAATAGTCCAAAAGTTTATCATCTTTATCAAAATGGTGCAAAGGACTAAAATGAAGAGGAAGTGAGTGGAGGAAGACGACGAAGTGGAAGGGACTAAAATGGTGCAAGTGTCGAATGGGTTTATAAAAGGGATTGGAGGGACTTGATTGAATTTTTAAAAATTTTATTGGTACATGTGGTAATTTAATTGTAGGATTCAAAGGCTAGAATTACTATTTTATCCTGTAAAAACATATTTCTTTTAAAGTAGTCCCTAAAAACATGAAATTTAGAAAATAGAGTTTTCAACAAAAATTATAGGCTTAAGTGCACTTTTGGTCCCCTAGCTTTCGCAAAGGTTTCAATTTGGTCCCCTAACTTTTTTTGCTGCAATTTTGGTCCCCTAACTTTCGCAAAAGTCTCAATTTGGTCCCCTAACTTTTGAAAACGTCTCACCGTTGGTCCCCTAACTTTCGGAAAAGTCTCAATTTTGGTCCCCAAACTTGGGACCAAAAGGGGACCAATGGTGAGACGTTTTCAAAAGTTAGGGGACCAAAATTGCAACAAAAAAGTTAGGGGACCAATGGTGAGACGTTTTCAAAAGTTAGGGGACCAAAATTGCAACAAAAAAAGTTAGGGGACCAAATTGAGACCTTTGCGAAAGTTAGGGGACCAAAAGTGCACTTAAACCAAAATTATATTATAAGTTTCAAATGTGTAATTTATTTTCAAAAACTTTTCTTTATCAATTATTATTTCTTATTCCAAAGTGTCTTAAAATAGGATCACAAAATAATCCATGTAAAATGTTTAAATCAGATTACTCCCAAATTTTAACCACAAGCTTAGAATGACTTTTAAATTCACTATATAATCTTATTTTAGACAAACTACTAAGTTTAATTTTTTTTTTTATAAATTCTTGGGATATTACATGTCACATTATATTTGTGTTTTTTTTTGTCGCCTATAAATCGCGAACCATGAGCGTCAATGGGGGTTGGGGAATTTTTGGGTTTTGCTGGATTTTGGTTATTGGTTTTCTCTGTGAAAAAAAGTCGATAAAGGATCAAAGGAAATTGAGTTGAAATCCGAAAAAAAAAAACATTTTGTGGAAGTGATTTCAAGTGATGAATTCGGTTTTCGTATTTTATTGTTGGGTCTTTTTTTTTTTCACTTTTAAACCGTGTTTGTGTTGTTACTCCTTTGCTGCTTGATTTTATCTGGGTTGATGACTTGTTTGAAAATGATGTGAAAATGAGAAAGAATGGAACAAGATTTTCTATCTGTAAGTTTTAGGGACCTGTTTCATAAAGATGATAAACTTTTTAGACTATCCTGAAATGTATTAGGACCTGAATGAGAGGAAATCTTAAAAGAAGGGATGATAAAAACGCATTTTTTCGTTAAGTTTTTACGGAAATAAACCACAGGGACCTTTTATGCTAACGGAGTGAGTAATCCTCAATCCTTAAATTGCAACTTTTCAAATCACAGCGACCCAATCTCAAAATATCCCAAACCACAGGGACCTTCTATATAATTTCTCCTAAAATTATAAAACTGTCAAGTTTATTCTCGAAAATCAAATTAACTCAGTTGAAAAATCAACTTGAAATTGTGACAAAATCAATTAAAATCACTATAGCAAGTAAAATTTAGATTTTACATCCCATTTAGAGAATTCACTCAACATTGTTTTTTTTTTTTGGCATAACTAATATTCTCTTTTATTAGGTATGGACGTAATTGGAATACGTTTGTACAAAAAATTAATTTAATAAAATATTTACATCTTGTTTATACTATGTATTATAAAACATGTTGAATATTTATTTGAATTTTCTATAATGTGTTATTTTATTTGTTATGCCATGTTACGTTATCTGAACTTAAATGGATCGTGAAACATGAGTATTTAAATGAAATCTTATGATTTTTTTTATACAATTTTACCCATGTTACTTAAAATCTTAATTTTGACAATCTTGATTACAAATAAGACGTGTTGATACTTGAGAGCGGAAGTAATAGAAGCCTTACCTTGCTTTGCTGAAATTTGTATTGAAATTATCCAAAGAGAAAACAATCACATATTTTAAGGACAAAATTTAAATGTAGATTTTAATGTTAAACCATAATTTCGAGACAAATTCAAGAACTAAATCATAATTTTAAGAACTAAAAAATAAATTTACTCAGGAACTTAACCTCAAAAATTTGAGTTATTCACCTTTAACTTTTTTAAGATTCATGTAAAAACTGTTATCATCATGCATAGCAAAATCTTTTGTTGAAAAAGCTTCTCCAAATAACATATAAGTCATTCACGTTTCACAATTTAGCCCTTCCAAATAATCAAGCCATACAGATTTTTTCAGTAACGGTCAATATAAAACCACTACATATAGTGCTTGAAAAGTGGAAATACTAGAGTTTGCACACTACATCCCCTAGACTATCTAAGAATAAAGATATAATTATTAAATAGTAATACAATATTACAGTGATCATTATAATCCATAGTTGGTCAAAATTGTCAGATATGGCAAAAGTAGTTTTACCCGAAACCTGGCAGGTGTATTTCTGTTCACTGTCCCACTGAAATGGCAGATAAAGTAATTTAGAACCACAGAAAAAGGCCACAGATAATAAGTTTAATCCAAAAAAAAAAATAATAATAAAGGCTAAAATGCAAAAAATACTCTCAAATTTTGGTCACTGAATAAAAATTTTCCTAAATTTTGAGTAGTAGTAAAAGATCCCATACCATAAACTTTCAATTTTGTACAATTTGTTAAAATTTTTATTGATTTTTCTCCATTTCTTAGATTTTTTGCTACTATTAACTACAACAATAGTTAATTTGTTTTAGTTTGGATTAATGTAAAATGCAACAATAATCATAAAATTACAAAGAAACTTTTTTTTTTGAATAAAAATCTTAAGAAAAGAGGTTATTTGCACAAAATCAAAAGTTCAAGGAGTCTTTTGCCACTTTTCAAAGTTCAAGTTAGCCAAAAATAAAAGCTTCTGTTATAAATGAGTGTAGACAATAAATGGTGCCCCCTAAAGATACAGTATGAAGAAGAAAATGACATACCTACAGGAAAAAATTAGTATATTCAAGCTTCTTTCCTCGTTATCCTGGCATTGAGCGAAAGGTAAGATGGTTAAGTAGCAAAATCTACTGTCTAAAACAATTAATAGAAATACAAATTATACTTTTCTGCGAATAGCCAATAAATTCACATATGATAACAAAATAAATGATATTCTACGAGTACAACAGAGATGAAGTAGAGCCAAAAAGCACACCAAACTAGTACTGATAATTTACCTGAAACAGTATATTCCCAATGCAGTTGTAATCTCATGAATGACAGATGTAGCGAAGTGCAAGTAAAGTGTCACTGTTCAGAGAAACCGAGATCAGGCAACAAAGTAGAGAGACACCGTCAATAAATTTCACGGAGAACAGAAGTATGAGTTGTAAATTGGATATGAACTTTGAGAGAGAAGTCAATTACAAATAATAGCATGTCACTACAATAGCATAAAAGTAATACGCTATGTATGCTAGAGCCTAGAAGTTCGGTGGTGATGACTCTTCTGAATTTTAAGTAATAGTTGGATCTTTTCAGAAACTTTGGGGATCTTTTTCATTTGTCATTCCAGATATTTTTGCAAGACTAATGAGTAATGAGGGAATGGATTATAGACAATGTGCTAACTTGTTGGTTATTATTCAGTGCTATACTTCTTCATAAACTTTATGGTGCTCAGCTATGTAAGATGAATTTCCTAGGTATATATGCAGAGTGACTGACAAGTTTGGCTTTGATGACATGCTGTCCTTATTCACATCTCAGAAATTAGGTTTTCTTATCCTCAGGCAATTGAACTTCTTTCATTCCTTTCTCTCATCATATATCTTCTTTTATCCAAAAATAAAATAATGGTAGTTGTACCTGTAAATGCACAATAACCAAGAAGAACCAGTCTCTCATCTACTAAAGGAACCCTGTCATATATATTTTTCAGGACTTCGTGAGTTAAAGACATAGGAAAGTCAAAAAAAATATAATCATCAATCAACTAAATATAAAATCACACAACATACCCATCATTCAGCGTTGATGTTAGTGCATTGGCAATGGCAAATGGCAGATACAGGAGGGACTGCAAAGTGTAAATAACCCTCAAAATCAATTAGCTTAGTGTAATCACTTCAAAGAAACCTACTACTAAAATTAGAGTTTTGAACTAACTTTTTGTCCTAGTTTTCAGTCAACCAAGGATATGCAGCTTGGAAAGACCATTATATTAAATTATTGGCAGTCGTTTTGAAGTTTTAGACAAGATAAAATAACTAAAAGTGTTCAATAAAACTGTAAGTTATTTACTGAACATTTAGTATTGAAAAACTTCTGCACTAAATTATTGTTTAAAAGGGTTGAGTCCAAACAAGAGATAAAATTGTTGATACCAAAGTATACCCAAGATATCATGGTTTGTGACTTCTTAGCATCCAACGCCGAAGACACACCACATTAATGAACCATCCTAATCCAGTGTGGTGTAATACTAGTTGAATCATAGAAGACAATAGCAAAAAATGGGAAAATAAAACCTCTTCAATACAATTTTAAAAAATTTAACATGACAAATAAGCTTGATACCATGCACATTCCAGTTTTCAAGCCCTTAGGTTCATCACATAAGTGGGCCAAAATCATCCTTCCCTGCAAAGATATGATTTCTTCAGTGGATATTTAGAATAAATAATAAGATTTACAATGGTGAAGCTAAACGTGAGAAATATAAAGCAATAGGTTAGTGACCTACCACAATCACAGCAACAAACATCAATATCTTATATGAATACACGTGACAAACAAAATGATTTGAAACCTGAGAAGATTTTTCTGATTTAATAGTTTTCATATCAGAGAGGGTGAGCCTTGGCACAACGGTAAGGCTGTTGCCTGGTGACCAAGAGGTCACGAGTTCAAATCCTAGAAACAGCCTCTCTGCAAAGCAGAGGTAAGGCTGCATACATCTTGATCCTCCTCAGACCCCACCTAGTGGGAGCCTCATGCACTGAGCCGCCCTTTTTTTTAATAGTTTTCATATCAACCTTGCTGTTTAGTTAGCTGGTTAAAAATTTATTTCTTAGTAGGCCTTATTTTTCTATATCAAGCAGCCAATGCCAGATTCAACATCATCATACTTTACTATCCTAAAACTGGAATAAATAAACATTTCAATCCCATAACACTGTATCAATGTTGACTTACATAGTACTGATCTCTAAGGCTTGACAAGAGGATGACTTGAAAGTGGTGCAAGGTAGCGTGAGATGGAGAGTCTTAAATATTGACTAATTATTAAAAAAGCTAGTAAGGCCAGGAGGGTTAGAATAATTTAGAACCTATTTTAAATCATTCAGGGCCCTATTTTCAACCCCCTCAAAATAAGGAGGATTAGAATTGCTAAAATGTTTGATAATTTATTATTTACATTTTAACCCTTTCCATTTGCCTATTTCATTTAAAGGGTTAATATCACAAAGATAAAATTGAAAATTTTACTCTTCCTATTAATACAATAATACATTGTAACATTCAATCAGTGGGAAACGGCACACTGATCATTTCAGTAAAATGGATTGTCTCACTCACTCCATTCCACACTACTCCTGACTCCACGAATGACCACTCCATCACAATTTCCTCAAAACTCCCAATCAGACCGGCAATTATGATAGTGAAAATTTTGACAAATCAATTTAACTCACTAATACTTATCATTAGTCATGAAAATAACCAAAGAAAACATTTGGAGAAACCCCAAACATGCCAATATCAATTAGAAAAGTCAGATGGGCAGACAGAAGTCAATGAAAACTGAAATTAAACCACATATCATGGGGGAACGAAATATGGCTTCTCAAGATATATATTTTCTTATTTGGTGTCTATAAGACCAAGAGATTAGAAAAAATGCAAGCGTATGAAGTTGTACAGATTAAAACACATCTGCAAACACTATCTTCTATCGAATAAGGACTATAGGAATGTGACTTCTCAAACCATACAAGTGTTATTAACCATCCAGGCTAAATTGCCCATCAACCAAATTAGTCAATATTTCACTTTCACAGCAGAAAGTGAACATCAGAAGTTTGAAAAGCATCAAAAGTTTATCATCAAATGTAAACCAGTTTATCATCCAAACAGTATTAATATTTGTATATTTTTAAGACCAGCAACCAGCTAAAATGAACATCAAAAGTTTGACATGAGAAACGATAGTTATGAAACAGAAAAATGACAGTGAAATCTTCAAATAACTAAATTTTAATTCAAAACACAGTTATCTTACCACCAGAAACCCAAAAGCAAGTCCTGTTCCTATAATAACTAAATGTGGGTAATTTCCAATGATGTCAGATGGTGACAAATAGTCCCTGCACATGAAATTCAGCCACTTATTTTTATATGTATGTACAATGGAATTTAACAAAAATGGGAACCAACAACAGAAAAAAGAGAGCAACTCGAGTTAAGTTATACCACAGTAGAACTCCTCCCAGGAGGACTGCAAATGGGTAAAGCTGCACAGAAAGATAACACGTTAACTGTTGATTTTTGGAGAATAATATTCGTAATATTATTGATCAAAAGAGAAAAGGTTTACAATGCTTAAATAAGAGAAAAACTTCCTAATATCTACCAAGATATCTCATCTAATATCTAATCTAATATTTGATAAGATATAAATCAGATTCTACTAAGATATTTCTAATCTTAAAAGATAATTATAAAATAGGAAATAAAATAATTCTAGATAATCCTAGATTTCTCAACATTAACAAAGAAACTAGAATTTGGGAAAATTATCCGATGAGAAAAAGGTATTACCATTGCCAATGCAAGTGGCATGCTCCCATTTCTTGCCTTAACAACCTTATAAACATTAGAAACACTGCATGAAACAGAACAAATAATGACATCTGACATATAATTGCTTTTAGGGATAGAAGATACTGAACCATTTTCATCATAAAACTAGTAAATTCTTTGTTGTGATCGAAGATTTAGATACTACCTTGCTATCTATAAGAAATTGACCTTATGCTCTAATGTCATCTCTCTTTTACTTGGTTCAATAATTTCAGTCTAGAATCTAACAAATGACATGGTACAAAATAATACACCCAAACTAAAATATGCCAATAGACTAGAATGCATGATTTCAGAAAATAAAATTTTAAAAAATAAAGCTCGAACATCAATATTATCAGATATACATACTTGAATGTGACTGTTGGTATAACAGCAAAAACTATCATAATAAACAGCATAGTTCTGTATGTTGGTATCCCTGAAATTCAAAAGGAACAATCAAACTATTGCAATATGATACAACTCCAACTACCACTAACCCCACAAAAAGTGGGCCAAGAAACAGGAAAAAGAAATTAAAAAGAGTGGAAGGAGGTTACTACCCCACTAACAGCATGACCACTGCATTTTCAGTTAGTTCCTTAATTGTAGGTTGAGTCATTTATTTCAGTCATGCCATTTATGTTTATTTAATTAATGTTATTTTCAATTTTCTGCTTATTATATTACAGTTATTAGCTTTATGTTTCAGTATTTGGTGGGTGCACTTTATGTTAGCACGCCATACTCAGTGCGTGTGAGTTTATACTTCCTTGATTCTAGGCATTTAGTTAAGTGAGGATCTCTATATATGTATTCCAGCTCTAAGCTATGTAAAGCGTGACCAGAAAAATATATATTGAGATTATTATCCCTATTCCCGAGTGTTCCAGATTCTGCACTTGTGGCTTTCCTAACTAAGTATTAAGATTCTTCTGATACCTGTGGCTTTAATATCCAAACTACTTGGGGTTCTATCAGAACAGTTTCAATCGAAAGAATTTACATAATAATGTGACTGTAAACAAACCCTTATATTTTTCTAGCTTATTTGACAAGAACACAAGAAAAGTAATCAAAGTACCCTTGATAAGCATAGTACAACATATTCAGAAACATTTTCCTACTAGCAAGATCGATGTTAATCATTTCAATGCTTTTCAACAGTCTCGAAGTACATTAAAAACATAACCAAAACTACCAACATGAATTGAATAATGTGAAATTAGAAGGCTGTGCAGGATGAAGAGACAACGTCGCACGCCAGACACTAAACTAAGAGTATAAGGCAGCAGTTGTGGGAAAATTCCTCCTCTCAGGGAATATAGACCAAGATATCAGCATCTAGAGATGCAATATTCAAAATATATCAAAAGAATCCATTAGGAGGCTTCCACAGTATTTTCCCAATCTTAAGTCATTCTCAACATATATGTTCATTATCATGCCTACACTGTCAAATTCCAAGGTCAGATTACAAAAAGAACACAATAATATAAACTAGTAAGGACCTCTATGTTCTCCCGTGAACATGCAAAACAAGAGCTAGATTGAAAATGATTACATATTGCTGTAACCCAAATGTACAGTGTCAAAAATGCTAATAAAATCACACGTCTTTTCTTATTAGCTTAAGCTTTTAGGATGAACTAGTCTTCGAAATGGTACCAGAACCGTTTAGACCAATTGGTGAAGTGATGAAGACTGAAGAGTTTGATTCTTCCCTCTCCCATTCTCCCAATTAATTTAAATTTCAGCAAAAGTATGGGTGGTGGGCAGTTATTTGTCTGCAGTACCTCAAGCTCAATAGGCTCTTGCATGTGGGGCCAATGTTAGACAATGTATCAATAAAATTACTCATAGACCTTATCCAACCAGCTTAAGCTACAGTGTTTGACGAATATATAAAGTTGCCTCCACAATGTGAAAAAGCATTTTCCACGAAAGAACTCAAATAATACTGGCAACAGGCATGCTATATATGAAACTTGGTACAGATATTAAAGCTATCACAAGTAGCATTAAGGAACAGAGCTCAAAACCTTCAGTTCTCAAAAATGACCAGTATACCATATAATGAAGGATAGTCTTACCTGAAATAATTGGCAACCAACTTAAAAAGGGCATAGACTGTCCAAATGGGTGAACCCACCACTCCGCACCTGAAGAATATAATTATAATAATAATGAATGATCAAGAGCGTAACAGAAGATAAAAATAAAATCATAACAATAATGCATTGAATGGAATTATATGCAAACTTGGTTACTTAGTGAAACAGAATAAACGGCATACCCACAGCAGCAGTAAAGAAGTGACAGACGTAAATTAGTGCAAGACCCTCTGTAGGTCCATTTATAACTGGCAGTATAAGTGTATTTGTGAAATAGCTGCACGCAAGAGAACATTTGAAAGGAAATTAATAATGTCAATGTAAACATATATAGTAAAGACAACTGAGACCCCAAAAATAAAAGAAGTAATCATCATATACCATCGCAAAATAGTGATTTTAGTTTTTGCAAAACGAAAGACACTTTAAAAGAGGGCCCATTACGTTACAGCAGTATTAACGGGGATATGACAGTCTATGACCATAATCATTTTTTAAGAACTACTACAAAAGGAACATACATTAGTATTCCAACTAGACTAGAACCATTTTTTTTTTGGCACAAGGGTAGTGAAAACTAAAAGCTTGTTTTAAATTAGTTATGAAATTTTCTAATAAAAAAATCAAAAACAAATTATAAAGGCAAAGGTACCTTATTCATCCCTAAGATTCAGTCATTTTCAACTTAACCCAAAAAATTTGTTTCGTTGCTTGTATATCAAGTTCGTCCTAAATACTTATAAATACTATCATTGTCTTTCCAATTACTAATGATGTATAAATTAATCATGGAATTAGTTTATCTAACCAATGCACAGTTAGATGATTATTAAAGCATGCAAACATGAAAAGAAAAAATGGATACTTGTTCCATCACAGTGCTGAAATTTTTCATCTATAATTTCCATAGAAAAAAGATATAAATACACCCTTTTCCGCACTTGGGTCGTAAATTTGGATCACATATTAAGACATTATGATCATGTGATAAACAAATTGAGATTTTTTGGTTAGTAATTTGGATGGAATCAGCAATTAGGAAGATATTATGCATTGTTACGAATATTTAGGACAACATTAACCCCCGCCAAAAAAAAGTTTGGAAATGAAATTGATATTGGGCCCAAGAAAAAGGTATTTTTGCCAATTATTAATGTAACTTATCATATACCATATAGCAATAATACAAAATAACTTACTGCTCCCAAGTTGCACCATAAAATGGTATTGCAGATATTAACCAGAACCAGAAAGTACTTCTTCCACACATAGCAGTGCTCCCAAAAGCCAATGCTTCAAACTGATACAAATTTTTAACAGACGGTTTTCTTTATTTTCTTTTAAAGGTTAAATATAACAACCTAAACTTAAAAGACATACTGTACAGGCAAGCGCATCACATCCTGCAACACAGTTTATAATATATTTATTACTATCAAATTATTATGGATAATAATAAACAATAAAATATAAATATATTTTACTGCAAAATCACCATGATCAAACAGTTCTCCTAATGGACTTGAAGAATTTGTTCGTCTAGCTTGCTTCCCATCAACAGCATCAAATGTCTAGCATATATAAACAATAAATTAATAAAGGAATTAATGGAATAAAAAAAGATAACTTAGTCATTGTACAGTAAAATTTAGTCATACAAGAACTCACAAGTGTATTGCATAACATTGACAGAAAGATCAGATCCACTTAGCTATAAAGACATGAAATCATCGATAAATAAATAACAGCAGTTAAATATAGATCATCATAAAGCTTCCCTGAAAAGACAAGGTTAAATTATAGATTTCACTTCTGTAAATTCATATATATTAGAAACGCACACCCACACGCATATAACTTCAAGTTCATTTGTCTAAAAAATCTGTACATTACTATATTGAAATCCAAAACATAGAACACTGCATCCTTGATGTTCAAGAAAGAAAATAGCAAATAAAAGAAATGATATCAAACCAATCAATTAAGTAAACAGGCACCAAACATAAATTAATGCTAAAGTCAATAATTTTTCTTTAAGAAAGGAGCATATGAAACTGCTACATGAGCCATATTAGGACCCAAGCAGACCTGGTATAGAAACAGAAGTAGTCCATGAGCAAAGTGAACCCATCTTGGTGGAACTTCGTCCAATCGAGGCGCGTATATCTGCATAAATAATTAAAAAAAAATTAGGTATTACAGATCTTTGGATTCACAGTTTTAAATTTCAACATATTTATTCACACTATTTCCAAATTGCTTTTCATGACCATCTTAAAAATACAATTAAACTCTTCCACCACTAAACATCTGTACAGAAGAAGTCATGAACAAAAGATGAAATTAACTAGTAACCCATAACAAGACTACATACAAATGGGATTCACTGATGGTAATTTCATCATATTAATTGACAAAATTACAAATGAAAACAGTGAAGCATCACAAAACAAAGCTATCACTATTATGACTTCTAGCTTAATGAAGTAGGATAAGTAATGAACTCAGGTCCCACTCACATAGCTAAGCAGCGCAGATACTAGTAAAAACATGAACCCTGTAAGAGTTATCTGCAACCAAACAATATATGAATTATCAATGCCAAGGATATAGCTTATGATATCAAAAGAAAAAGTAATGAACATATGCTAAAGTGAGACAGAGCAAAAGTGTACCATGTTTGGACTGCAAATTCCACATGCCAATGAGCCAACAGATAGGGGAAAATAGAAGAAAAGAGAAGTTAGTGCATTTCAGAAATCAGAAACCAAAAACTAAACACGTTCTCAGAAAGATCTTATCAAAACTATCATCAAAGAGTAAATAAAAATATTGTCAACTTTACAAGTGAATCTGTGTTTGTCCTTGTTTACATTTTAAAGCCAGAAAATGTTAAACATAAATCTAGATAAAGTGACAAGGTGAACCACTTACAAGTTGCAAGCACTATGACCCCAACATTTTATGGTAAGAACAGATAAGTTAAAGGAAGATTTTAAATTTAAAATCCCACAAATGTCATTAGGATTCTAATGCTATATATAATATAATTCAGGGTAATGGGGTTGTTAGCAAAAAGGCCAAAAACAGCCTTTCTAACTGAAAAACATCTGCCCCTATATTCTCAGTATCGAATACGCCAACTGCAATTACTAGTTATTTCTTTTATTATATAAGCCAATATCCTAAACTACAGAAATACAAACACACGTGAAATTATCCTAAGGCTAGTTTTCAGTTCTCATGTGCATGTTCAGTCAAACTGACAGCATTACTAGCTAGTAAATTATACTGATTGTGAATTGTACAAGATAGTTAAGGAATAAGCCGTTAGAAATTTCGAGTAGCAGCTAAATTAAATTCTTTTTATTATTATCTATGCCTATAATGTTCATAATTTGATTTATCACACTGAAAGTGAACAGATATTATTAGAAGCCAGCACATAGAAAGAACTTTATATCCAAAGATCAAATCATGAAAGTACTCACGGCATCCATAAAGGGAAAAGAGTAACGAAACGAGTCCAGAAAGGCTGCAGTACATATTTGGCGAGGTAAGAATGATCTACACCACTATATTTGTATTTATGCAGAGCAGCTACTCCATGAGCCCCAATATAACCCATTTTCTCAGATAAACTTTGAAACTTCCTTCAAAAACCAATTAAGCCTCTGCACAGCCTGCAGAACTTTGAACACGAATAACTCGATGAAATAAGTATACGAATATTCTGAGATACCCAGTAAAAAAAGTGACTAACCAGAAGTAAAGTTCACGCTAACAAAAATTGAACGAACAATAATAACACAATTTGATGAACATACAAACAAAAACCAATGAATTTGAATCAATTTTACACCGAACGTGCACATTTCCGTAACTAAGAGAAGATAGATCTAGAAGTGCAAAAACCCAATAATTTTGGAGAACAATAAATGGGAAACAAACAGATCAGAGAAGCAAATATGAAGAACCTGAAAATCAAACAGAATAAAAATGAAAAATAATTAAAGAAAGAAGAAAAATCTGAACCTCTTTGAATCGCAGAGACAGTGCAGGCCAGGCTTTCGAAAGTTTACAGAAGCAAGAGTTTCCAATAAAAGGAGACAAAAGTGGGTGAATAATACTACAAGATGCTTCCTTTTCCCTCCCATCGGCATCTAGCAAAAAAATGTGCACACAAAACTATCAATTAAATTAATTAATTACTTCATAAACCCTAACCTAAACCTTTATTATGGCCTTAGCTAAAAGGGTTTCTTTCTAGGCCAAGCTTAATTGGGACATTGAATTTATTTAATCAGACAGTTTATTGATGAAAAAAGAAAATCTTGCCTTAACAATTATTCGACAGATTATATCAGATCCTTGTAATAAAATGTAGTATCTTTAAAATTTTGAAATATTGCAAAATAATATTAAAATAGTGAGTACTTAGTTCTTTTTTAATAAAAAAAGGAATCATTTAGTCTTATAAACTATCTAATTTTTTTGTGGGAATTTGGCTCATATAATTTAATTTTTTTTAATTTAGTTTATGAACTTTATAAATATTTGAACTTGCCCAAATGCGGAGACACCCCCTTAGTTTTAGGTTGGATGCACATAATACCATTGAGTTTTCAATTTGTGCAAATAAAACCTCTGAGTTTTTAATTACATGGGAATAACACCCTTATATTAAATTTAGGCCAAATCAGAGAGGGTATAATAGTAATTTCATAAAAAAAAATCTAGGCCAAAGTCCGATTTTAGTCCCTCAAGTTTGCTAAAAGTTCTATTTTGGTCTTTAAAGTTTCTAAAAAGTTTGACTGGTAGTCTCTTCCCAATTTCCATCCAATTTTTCTATTAAATAAAAGAAAAAATTGGTTTACATTACCCAAAAAGTTTTATTTTTTTGAGTTAAGGTCCTTTCTTTTTATAATAGGACCAAAGTGTAAGAAAAAATGAATAAACTAGTATTTGAAACAATTTTGTCCAAAAAAACAGGAACCCAGAAAGCGTGTTGATTAGCTTCGCCTTCTTCATCTGAATTTATGTTGAAAGCTTCGAGCTAGGCTTGTTGTCGCTTCTCTTCCCACCCACTGAACTGTCGCCACTGGATGGCCTTTTGCAATGACTCTCCAAGCAAGCTGGATCGAATCGGCACCGTTCTTCTTCTTCCTTCACTTTCGCCGATCCTCAAATCAACGCGAAAGCGCAAGAAAGCACAGCAGCGATGGTGGGTGCATATTTGTTTTTGACGATTGCTGGAATTTGTTCGGCGGATCTTTCAAATCTGAAACGAAATCGTCGTCGTCGTCGTCCGATTCGATCCAGCTTGCTTGTATTGTTTTCTTCGGTTTCTGTTCGCTGCTCTTCTTCGGATTCTTCTCTAGTGGATCCTCCTCCTCCGCTTTTAGTGTCACCAATGGCGTTTTGAGTATTCACAGTATGCTTATTACCAAAAAATCTGTCGGTGCCGCCCTCGCAAAGGCCATCGGAGAGGCATCGCAAAAGGCCATCCAGTGGGTGGGGAGGGAAGCGGCACCAAGCCTAGCTCGAAGCTTTCAACTACGGAGAGACAATAAATTCAGATGAAGAAGGCGAAGCTAATCAACATGCTTGCTGGGTTCCGTTTTTCGGGACAAAATTGTTTCAGATACTAGTTTATTCATTTTTTTCTTACACTTTGGTCCTATTATAAAAAGAAATGACCTTAATTCAAAAAAAATAAAACTTTTTTGGTAATGTAAACCAATTTTTTCTTTTATTTAACAGAAAAATTGGATGGAAATTGGAAAGAGACTAACGGTCAAACTTTTTAGAAACTTGAGAGACCAAAATGGAACTTTTAGCAAACTTGAGGGACCAAAATAGGACTTTGGCCTAGATTTTTTATGAAATTACTATTATTACCCTCACTGATTTGGCCTAAATTTAACATAGGAGTATTATTTGCACGTAATTGAAAACTCAAGGGTCCTATTTGCACAAATTGAAAACTCAGGGGTGTTATGTGCACCCAATCTAAAACTCAGAGGGTGTCTCTGCATTTTGGCCTTTGAACTTTGATTCTTAATCCTTAAGCACGTGATATTAATTTAGCATTGTTTATTTCTAATTGATATTAAGTTGACAAATAATAATAAAAAAATTAAAATATCTTAATTTTTGAATTAACCTTGCTAAATTATATACATTATTTTTTTGGTAAATTACACAAAAAGACCCTGTGGTTTGACCCATTTTCAGATAGGGTCCCTATGGTTTGAAAAGTGTCAAACAAGGTCCTTGTGGTTTACTCTGTTAACAAAAAGGGTCTTGAGGTATATTTCCGTCCAAAATTTAACGGAAATTTTGGCTAAAATACTATTTTAAGACCCTAACTATTAATTTTTATACATTTGATTCCCTAGAAAACTTTAATGCAAAAAAAAAAAAACATCGTGATAATAAATTAAATTTCACCCCGAGTTTCTCTCCCCCTCTCTCTCAGAACTCTTTCTCTCTCTCGTTCCCAAACCCAAACTCTTTCTCTTCTCCGCAACGTCCCCGTCGGCGGTGGATTTCGCAAATCCAAGTGCTCCAAGCCCAAACCCTCTAGCAACCAACCAATAACATCCCTAGCTGCTCCAGAGTCGGCGGTGCCGTCCGTCGCACGCGTAATCGGCTTCCGAGAATCCGTGATCTTCAATTCTGACAAGGGCGATGCCTTGTGATGCGCATAGTACTCTCTATCGAGACCATGGGCTTCCATCAATTTCGGCCATGGGCTTCCATCAAGACCCGCACAGCTGACATCTTCAATCGCTATAGATCCTTGTTTCCACCTTTGTTGAAATGATGGATCCAATCGCTAATTAACCCTTCTTCCCTCCATCGTGTGCGACCTTTGCTTCGCTTTCTTTTCTCAAACGGATTTAGCAAAATTTTTGCAGTGAATTTTCTAGAGAAAGCGAAAAAGTACACACTGAAGAACAAGACAAAGAGTTTTGTTTCGCCTTTCCATTTTGAATTCACTCACAAATCCGCGAAACTACTCACTTGCACGGAAATTCCTCCCTCTCTCTCCATGATTCACAACCTCGTCTCCTAAACGGATTATATTTCCGATGAAAGGCCGCTCCGAGAGGACCAAAGTGGTGATTAGGCATTTGCCTCCGTCTCTCACTCACTCCGATTTCCTCCAACATATTGATGATCATCTTATTCAGAGGCAATGTCGTTTGGGTTTGGGAACGAGAGAGAAAGAGTTCTCAGAGGGGGAAAGAAACTCAGGGTGAAATTTCATTTATTATCACAAAACTTTTCTTTTTTTGCGTCAAAGTCCTCGAGGGAGTCAAACGCATAAAAATTAATAGTTAGGGTCTTAAAATAGTATTTTAGCCAAATTTTCTGTTAAATTTTGGACGGAAATATACCTCAGGACCCTTTTTGTTAACGGAGCAAACCACAAGGATCCTGTTTGACACTTTTTAAACCACAAGAACTCTATCTGAAAATAGGCCAAACCACATGGCTCTTTTGTGTAATTTACACTTATTTTTTTTACACAATATGGCTCAAACTAAATAATATGATCCATATCATGCTTTACAAATGAGTATGCTAACTTTTTGGTCCCTAAATTTTACAGGCACTGACAATTTGATCCTTGAAGTTTCATGAGTGTACAACTCGATCCCTGAATTTTCCTAGCTCATTGCAATTTGGTGCCTCTGTCACCCAGTCATTCCAAAACTGGTGACGTGGACCGTTAGTGTGCCTATATGGCACGTTTTTGTTTATGTGAATCATTATGTACTAAGTTAGCCTTTTTTTTTTTTACAAAAAAACTTGCCACCTCGGCCAAAATTCTAAAACAAACAAATAGAAGAATAAGAAGAGAGAAAAAGAAACAAACTTGCCTATGTGTTCTTTGTTTTTCTGGGTAAAATTGATTTAAATGTTCATGTATTTCTTTTTTCTAACGTTTTGATCCTATTATAAAAGAAAAAGGACTTTAATGCAAAAAATTATATTTTTTGAGAGATGAATTACAATTTTTTTAACGGAAAAAGTAGATGAATATTGGTTAGGGACTGATAGTGGAAACTTGAGGGACCAAAACAGAACAAAGAAAACTTGAGAAACCAAAGCGAAACTTTGAGTAAACTTGAGGGATCAAAATAAGAATTTGACCAACATATAAATATAATAATATAGATATAGATTTTGTTTATCAATAATAATATAGATATGGAAAATATGTTTATGTCTATGTCTATTATATGAAGGCCAAAGTCTTATTTTGGTCCCTCATATTTGTTTAAAGTTTTGTTTTGGTCCCTCAAATTTCCAAAAAATAGTTTCACTGTTAGTCCCTAACTCTTTTCCATCCACTTTATTCGTTAAATACAAAATAGTAAAATTGTTGGAAGATGAAATTTAGTTTTTTTTTTTTCCTTTTTTTAACAGAAAAAGTGGATGAAAAAAAGTCAGACAATAACGATGGAACTTTTTAGAAACTTGAACGAGCAAAAAAAAACAAAAAGCTTAGGACTTGCAGGGAATAAGACGCCCACCAAGGGAACCATTGACATGCGGCTCACTTTGGGGACGCCACCCCTTGCTTCCACTGTATTTGTGACTTTTGTCGTGGTGACTGCTCCATCTACATCATTGTCGTTGGGACACGTGTCCTTGACATGACAGTTTCCCACCTAACACCACAAAATGTTTTGTGTTCCACGGGGACCCTAGAGAGGCATTCTTTCGGGGGAGACTAATAACTAGGGTCATTTTTCGGGCGTACGCTATCATCACTTGTATTGGTGAGGCGCCCACGAGGACTCCTTGCTGTTGGGATGGACTTATGATACCTCACATTTTGAGCGTTCACCTACTTGATCCTTGAACCTGGTCAAGCCCAGCCCCCGTACTTTTCGGGGCGGCCCCTGACTTGGTCAAACCCACGTCACATGCATGGCAGGCGGGCGATTACCCTGCGAATGCCCACTCTCCCACGATGGCCACATTTCGCTTTTTCCGGACTCCCACTTTCTCCATTACTGGAGATCGTAGGTCTGAACGTGGAGAACTCTCTTTGGTCTCCACTATCCTCCACTGCTCTATAAATACCCTTGTAAGTCATCAGTCTAAGGTTAGCTTCTATTCATATTCTCAATTCACTCACCCTCATATCGAATTCCATCTAACTTGATTGTCGGAGTATCCTTCGCAGGGTCCCCCTGTGAAGTTCTTTACAAGTTACTTTGTTATTCATCGCTCTAGTAGCCCTCTTTCTTGAACTAGGTAAGCATTTGGTTGTTCCTAGTTTATCATCTAGTGTCACATATTTTGATTTTCAAGCACTTTTAAAGCAATGTAAAATATTGGCCAAAAAAAATTTATTATCGGATAAGAAGACTTTCAAAATTTATAAATGAAACTACATCGATCTATCTATTTCGCTACAAACCCGCAGAGAAATTCTATAGATATATATACATAACAAAGTGGCTTTAATTGTTAAATTTTGATTCCATTTCATAATTATATTTTTAGATTGTTTGGATACGTTTGACTTTTTTTTTACTTTACACACCAATATATATGTTACATAGGAATGTTGATTTTTATATAAGATGATATCTATTAATATCTATCCGGATAAAAATTATCAAACATCTATCTAATAGTGAAAATCAATTAAGATATAAATAACGAAACTTAAATAATTTTTATTTTTTAGATATCAAATGTATAGGAGGATATTTCAGATATTTTAAGTATTTTAAACATCATATAGGTCATTCTATTCTTTATCTTTAATTTAATTATGTGACTTTTTCATTAATAGTTAAGTTGGTTGATTTATTAATGACTTTAATAATAACTTCTTTTGTTTTGATATATTTACATACACATTAACCAATTTATGTGTTAATTTTTTCAGTTACTAAATTTCTCAGACACTCCATGATTTATTAAGTCATAGGCAAAGGTGGAAAGATTGTACAGATATAGTCATCATAAAAGATGACATGCAATACTACAATTCTACAATTTCTCAGACAGTTGAGTTTTTAAATGCATTCATGGTAAAATCTACCGTATCATCTGATGAAATTATTGCACAACATGATTTTTAAACTCTATTTAATTATAAACATTTATAATACAAATATGAGTAATTAATGAAAAATATTGAAAGAATCGAAATAGCTTATTTGCAAGTGCTAAGCTATTTCGATTCTTTCAATATTTTTCATTAATTACTCATATTTGTATTATAAATGTTTATAATTAAATAGAGTTTAAAAATCATGTTGTGCAATAATTTCATCAGATGATACGGTAGATTTTACCATGAATGCATTTAAAAATAGGGCTTGTGCTTATTTGGTGAAGCCTATAAGTGAAGAAATAGTGAAAAACATATGGTATCATGTTTGGAAGAAGAGGCTGATGATGAAGGGAAAGCAAACAAATTATGAAAATAATAATAATAATAATGATGATGATGATGATGATGATAAACTGACCAACATCGATCAGAATAATGGACAAAGGAATCATAAAAATTACGACGATGCACGTGATGAAACTCTGGTTGAAGAAAGAACAGAACAATAATTAATAGTAATGAAAGCAAAAAATTAGATGAACACGTGGTCCACCATTAAAGAAGTGTCGTGTGGTGTGGTCGACTGATCAACAATCAACAATCAACATAATCTATTTCCCAGTGCCATTGAAGAGCTCGGCCTTGAGAGTATGATATATATATATATATCTATATCTATATTTTATATTATATGGCTCCACTCCTTTCT
>QANZ01024995.1:3120-19349 GCA_003254925.1 Chamaecrista fasciculata | reverse complement strand
GGGACCAAATTGAAACCTTTACCAAAGTTATAGGACCAAAAGTGAACTTTAGCCTTTTTTTTAATTTTTCCTTCCGCTGCGCTCCCTCTTTGATTTCCCAACAAGGCCATCATGACAGGCGTACAGGAGAGACCAGCTAATGACTGAAACCCATGCAGAACTCTCCGGGTCGGTCCAGCAATTTGTAACTCCTTACATAATTGCACCATGACTCTCGTCCCAGCATCTAGTGCATGCATCTCTATGCACCGAGGTCAGGCTGGTCTTAGTTCAATTCAAGTTCCCACTTGAATGAGCGACCAGGGACAGTTTAGATTAACTATCTCATAATTAGTCACGGACTGTTATCATAGTAAACATGCTAATAATATGATAACCATTAATTTATCTCTATAAATTAATTGATATGTTCCAAACATATCTATAAGATGATTGGCCCTAGGGCACAATCTCCATCATGGACGTCCTAGACCATGAAGATCTATTAGAGAGGCATCCCAATCTAACGAACAATATGAGGTCCAAAGAAACGTGTTCCCTCAAATCCAAACGGATTTTTTGATTAAAGGACGACTTTTCAATGTACTACCTAAGTTTCACGGATTGGCTAGTGAAAATCCCTTTACTCATTTGAATAATTTGTATCTTCACTGCCGAACCATGAAACCCTTAGCACCAAGCATAGAGGATGTTATGTGGAAAGTATTCCATCTCACCCTCGAAGGTAAGGCACTAGAGTGGTATACTCATTTGGGAACTTATGAACGGACAACTTATTTGTCCTGGAAAAATCTTAGGAGATCTTTTCTCGACAAATACTTTCCCGAAGCTAAAGCATCTGCCGCTAAACAGCAAATCTCAGCTATAGAACAACGAGATAACGAAACGTTACTCGAGTACCTAACTAGATACCAGGACCTTTTAGTAAAGTATCCTAATCATCAGTATACTGAGGAGCAAATAGTGGAGTACTTTTGTAGTGGACTCCTAGACGACGAGGCTAATTAAATTGATGCCGCGTCTAATGGATCCATTACTAAGTTGGATGTCGAGACCGCATGGGACTTAATCAAGGAGATCTCCCTCAAGCGAGAAAACCGAAGAAGACGTACCCGTGCAGTCAAGGGAATAGTAGAAAATGAGTCAGACCCGATGATGGAGAAATTGGCATCAGACATGGACAGTCTAGCCATAATTGTCAAGGAGACGAATGCCAAGTTAGTCGCTTCGCTTAAAACGGTCGCTCTTATGACCGCACCCTGCTCCGTGTGCGATTGCACCAACATGGAACAAGGGAATGCTCCCATCAACCCGAGGAAGTATCAGCCATGTATCAACAAGGCGCTAGTCAATTTCCTAGAAGATATGATAATAGATTTATGACTGGAAATTATTTTCAAAACCAAAACTTTAACAACCCAGCTCCTCAAAGACAAAACTTTTCTTCAAACGAAACTGACACTCAACTCCTCATTAGGAAGTTTGAAGAATCTGAAGCTCGAACTTCCAAGAAATTCGATGATTTGGGACAAAAGATCGATCTTCTTTCTAAAGAGATGGATATTATGAGGAGCAAGCATAAGGATCTTCAACAGACAGTCATTCGAGCAATCGATACTGACGAAAGTTTCCAAGCCCTAGTGAACTACGTAAGTACCCCTAGCAGTTCTAAGGCAGTCCATGCCATTACTATTAGAGAAACCGAGCCCATAGGAAACCCTACTCAAGAAACCTTAGTGCAAACTCTAGAAAAACCTGATCCTAAAGAAGTACGTATAGAGATTAAAGGAATAAATAATTACTATTTTATAATAATATGTTTAAATAANACGTGGATAATCGTGTCAAGGATTTGGGCTTCGGCACGCGTTTCTCTCTCTTCTGCAACTCGCTTCGGTGACCTGAGCTTCCATCTCCGGCGACGCGGATCGAAAAAATACTATTTCAGAACAATACGTAGCTCTAAATTCATCATATTCAAACTTTACAAGAGAGAAATTAAATATGACCATATTCAATAAAGTTTAATTGTCAAAAGATTATTTTGGTCCTAATTGTCAAAAGGTTATTCAAGTAATGTTTTTACATTATTATATATAAAAAAATAATTACTATTTCATAATAATATGCTTAAATGAGTATAATAATAATAATAATTACTTTTTGATGTTCTACCAATAATAAAAATTAGAAAACAAAAGTGAGCAAAAAGTAAATAAAATTTTTTATCAATTTTAATCTAATAAATGAAGGGAGGGAGAGAGAGATGGTCACATAAGAATAAAAATAAAAAGTTTAATGAGAAATAGTAGAATGAGAAAAGATATAGGTATAATATAAATACAATAAATGAGGATTTTTAAAATATTTATATTAAAATATATGTAATTATAATTATTTAAAAAGAAATATATTAATAATTTAATAAGATAACTTTGTATAGAGTTTAAATATTTTAAAAAATTACTAAAAGAATTAATAATTTTAAATACGATAAATTTCATCAAGAATAATCAATAATGTAATGTAATATAATACCGTTTTTAGAGTAAAAAAAAGGCCGTTAATTCTTATATTCAATTTTACGGGCCTTGCCTTTTGAAATAGGTTTTACATACGTGGCATCTGATGATTAATGGAAAGTCTCATTGTAGGATAAGATGTCAGTGTAATAAATAACTAATAATTAATGTGGTTCCCATTTGTCCAAGCATGCTTATACTTTCGACTTTCGAGTTATATATGCTATCGTCTCATACAATTCAAACAATAATGCAAAGGGACAATCAAAAAGACAAAATCAAAATGGCTGCATCTTCAACTTCTACTTCTAATTCTGCTTCCACTATCATCATCTTCATCTTCTTATTATGTTATGTTTGCTATCAATCTTCCACTTTAACTTGTGCATCATCTTCCACAGTGAAGTTTCTTCCTGGCTTTCAAGGACCACTTCCTTTTCATCTTCAAACTGGGTACGTACTATGTAATACTAGTAATGTTGTAGAATTGTATAATATATCACTTCTCTCACAATAATCTTTCTCTTTTACACAACAATAACTAATTTGTTGATTCACTAAATTGTATCGTCCTCAACCTTAGGTTTGGGCAAAAAAATTACCAAAGAAACTTTCAAATTTTCAACTTAGGATTTTGCTTAAAAAAGAGGGCACTTGCAAAAGCAATTACCCTCTAAACCATTAGATCAGCCTTTCAGGTCTCGAGATCTAAAAGGCTTATCTAACGACTTATAGGGAGCTGTTTTTGCAATGGCCCTGATAATTTTGTGCCAGTCTCAATTTAGTCATATAATTTGTTGTTACACTTTTGGTTCTATATCTTTTATACAAGTTGCAGATTTGGTCATGTATTGCACTTTTGATCTTGTATCTTTTGGATAGATTTCAGAGTTTGTACTATATCTTTGAGTCAGATGTAGAATTAGTCTCATATCTTTTGATCAGATGGGAATGAATGTGGAACTTTTTATAATGATATGAGATCAATTCTGCAACGTTAACGTGACTAAAATGTATGAGAACAAAAGTGATACGAGACCAAATCAATAACCTAAACAAAATATATAAGACCAAAAGTATACTAAAGAAAGTTATAGGACCAAATTGAGACATGAGGAAAAGCTATGAGACCAAAAATACACTTTGACCTGTAAAATTTGGCAAATAGACTTTTGGAGTTTCTAACTTTGGTCCCTTAAGACTCCTAATAAATAGCTTCATTTTTTAAAAGCTCAAGGGTGTGAATAAATTGAAAAATTGAAATGATATGTTTGTCAAATTTTAAAACTCAAAGATCTCAAAAGTGTGAAAACAAAAATTCAATGGGTCTGATCTATTTGTTAAATTTTAAGATTTAGAGATCTATGACAAAGGAGATCTAGTAGGATTTAGCCTTCTTTATTTGCGTTAAAGATATGTGTAGTTAACATTTGATTCTATGGCCAATATATGTTTGGGTAATTAAAAAGGTACGTGGGAGTGGATGAATCACAAGTACAAGTATTCTATTACTTTTTAAAGTCTGAGAACAATCCTCAAGAAGATCCACTCCTTCTTTGGTTAAGTGGGGGACCTGGTTGCACTTCATTGAATGGCCTTTTCTTCGAAATAGGTAATATATATATATATATATATATATGAAGCAAATTCGAAAGTTTATAGACTAAATTCATAATCTCAGTTTTAGATTTTTGAGTAAACTAACAATTTGATCGTTGAAAGATCACTGAGGTGACAACTCAATTCCTGAAAAATTGAAATATATAGTTTAGTTTTTAAAAGATTAAAACGATATATTTTTTAATCCTTGAAAAATTAAAATGGTATATTATTTAGTCCATAAAAAGGATTAATTAGCTAGTATATTGTTTTGATATTTCAGAGACTAAACTGTACATTTCATTCTTTCAGGGACTGAGTTGTCATCTTTGTAATCTTTTAAGGACCAAATTGTTAGTTTACTCAAGATTTTTCTTGAAAATTTAAATTTAATAAAGACTTAATCTTTTAATTTAATTTTTGATTGGTTATTATTACCTTCTTTTTAATTTAATTCTTAGAAAATAATTCATGTCTCTCAATTAAGTGAATCTCCTAATTTTTTTTTATTTAAAACTTCAAATTTAGTCCTTTAATTTATTTTCCCATAGAGAGTCAAGTTTAGGATAAATTTTAGAACATCTATTAAATATAAGGATTGGAATAAATAAGGTATAAGAATTAGAATAGAACAAATAATTTATATATATATATATATAAACAAGCTGAGATATTAACTAAAACATGAAGGATCAAAATGAAGTTTTAATCATATTTTCTGATTAAACTCAAAAACATTATTTGTAATTAATGATCACGTGGGGTATTTTTATTTTTGGTACACATGTGCGGTATTTGTTTTGCACAAGATTGGGATCATATAGTTCGAGGACCAAACTAAGATTCTTGACCTTTATTATTTTATATCCTATACTTTGATTGTATTTTACGTTTTAACCTAACAAATCCTTTCGTTTCGAAAAATTTAATTAATCTGTAGATGCTATTATATTATATTATATTATATGATATATAGGTCCCCTTGCGTTATTAGACCAAGCATACAATGGAAGCTTGCCTAGCTTAACCTTGAGGCCACAATCATGGACAAAGGTGAAATAAATATATATTATAAGTCAAAGTGTGAATTTGGTCCTGTAACTTTACTCTAGGTCCCAAATCAATCTTATATCTTTCTTTGTCTCGAATTTTGTCTTGTATCTTTGCTCCAGGTCCCAAATCAGTCCTATATCTTTCTTTGTCTCAGTTTTTGTTCCATATGTTTTTAAAACCTCCCACCGTTAGTCCTTTGTCCATTTTAAATTACAGTTTAGTCCTGAAAATTTCAAGTCCCTTTCACTTTAGTCCCTGACTATCAAAATAAAAGTGAAAGAGCATCCCTGAAGATTCTCAAACCTTACATCTTGATCCCTAATCCATGAATTACTTCATGAAATGGAATAGAAATGCAAAAACAACACAAATTAAAGCAAATGACAAATGGATCAAAACTGAAAACGCAGAAAATTTAAAACCCATAAGAAAGAACTTATGGGAAAACGTACGAAATCGCCGAGAAACTCAAGAACTTATCTAAAAATCCCAATCCTCACTGAAATCTCACTCAAATAATCGCCCTCAAATGATTTAAGAAAGAATTTTCGAAAATCCAAACTTTTGAAGAGGGAGATGATAGAAGGAAGGTTTGAGAATCTTCAGGGATGCTCTTTCACTTTCATTTTGATAGTCAGGGACTAAAGTGAAAGAGACTTGAAGTTTTCAAGACTAAATTGTAATTTAAAATGGACGGAGGACTAATGGTGGGAGGTTTTCAAAACATATTGGACTAAAATTGAGACAAGAAAAGACATAGGACTAATTTGGGACCTAAAGCAAAGATACAAGACCAAATTCGAGACATAAAAGATGTAGGACTGATTTGGGACCTGGAGCAGAGTTACAACACCAAATTCGCACTTTGGCCTATATTATATTATAGGTTAAAATGTAGTTTTGGTCCCATAATTTTAGCTCAAATATCAATTTGGTCTCATAACTTTTTTAATTGCATTTTTGGTCTCATATCTGCTCAAGTTACAGATTTAGTCCTGTATCAATTTTGGTCTCATATCTTTTGATCAAGTTGTAAAATTGTTTCCACATATTTGCAAAAAGTTCTATCGTCAGTCCCACACTGGCTCATAAATATGAGACTAATTCTGCACCTGACCCAAAGATACATGATCAATTTTGCAACATGAACAAAATATATATGACCAATTTGATCTTCAATTTGACCCAAAGATATATATGAGACAGAATTTGACTCAAAAGTACAATGAAAAAGGTCATGAGACCAGAAATGCAGTTTGACCTATATTATATTAAGATTCATATTAATTTTTGATTGGTTCTAATTACACCAAATTTTTTGCTCGATTATCAGTCAAGTAGCATTATATTTGTAGACTTGCCTGTCGGATCAGGCTTCACTTACAGCCAAACAGAAGCTGCTGCTGCTGACCAAGGCGATTGGAAACTTGTTCATTATGTTCATCAATTTCTAAGAAATGTATATATTTGAATTCTCCTTAATTTTCCTTTTAGGCCAAAGTCCTATTTTGTTCCTTCAAGTTTTTTCCGTTCCGTTTTGGTTCCTCATATTTGATCAGTCGCTGACTTTTTTGCATCCATTTTTTCCGTTAAAAAAAAAGAAAAAAAATAACTTTCATCTCTCAAGAAATTTGTTCTTTTGCATTAAGTCCTTTGCTTTAGTAAAAGAACAAAATTATTGGGAAACAAAAGTTCGTTTTTTCTTTTTTTTTTTTCCTTTTTTTAACAGAAAAATTGGATGGAAAAGAGTCAAGGATTAACGGTGGAACTTTTTAAAAACATGAGAGACCAAAATGAAATTTTGAGCAAACTTGAGGAACCAAAATAGGACTTGACTTTTTATTTATTTCTCGTTCTCACAGTAATTCTTCTGTGGTTCGAATTTCATTCTTATATATGTATATATATAAAATTAATCATTTTTTTATTTGTAGTGGCTGATCGATCATCCAGAATATCTTTCAAATGAACTGTATATTGGTGGCGACTCCTACTCTGGCATTCCAATCCCAGCTGCATTTCTTGAAATTTCAAAAGGTAAAAATCATAATGTATTAAGTATTAACCTGTGCTAATTGATGGTTTAATGTTTTCTTCCAAATTCTGAGTACGTGGCAGCAAATGAAAATGGGGTCCAACCAAGATTAAATATCCAGGTTTGTCCTATTTTTTTTTTGGGCTAAAGTGTAATTTTTGTCTCTTATTTTGGGTTAGGTGCAATTCAGCTTTTTATGGTTTCTCTCTTGCGATTTTGGTCCTATATTTTTTCTAAAAGCTTAACTGAATAGTCTCAACAATTGAATGTACTTATATCTCTCTCATTTTAAGTTTGAGTGTGACGCGTTTCAAGTTATGTGTTGTTTTTAACGAGGCAATTTTTTGTTTAGCATGGGGTTGTTAGCAAACAAGATGTCAACTTTAAATGAGTGAAGTTAGTCATATCTCTCTCATTTCAAATTCAATTACGACGAGTTCGAATCTACAAGTTACTTTTAACAAATCTTACCTAGTTGGGAGTAGGAACCGTTAGCAAATTAAGTTAAATCGAACTCAAAAGTAGGTTTTCATAATTTTTTACTTTTTGGTTAGAACCACTTTTGGACCCAAGTTGATCTTATTTGTTGATGACCTAAACTAGGTAAAAAGTGACTCACCCAGAGTACCATGTAGCTCCAAACTCATCGTAATCTAACTTGAAATGAGAGAGATATATACAATCACCTTCGCTTGTTTGATTGTGAAACAAGCAATTCACTTTTGGAGTCTAATTTGATTTTGTTTGCTAACGACTCCAATTGGACAAAAAAAAATGAAAAATCAAAAGCAAAATGTAATTTGGAACTCATTGTATTTTGAAGGATTTCGGATCCCCAAGAACCGAAACCCAAATCTTAATTATAAATTCAAGCAAGTATTAAAAACACAATGTGGAACTTACTAACCTGGACGCCAACGCTAATATATTCTAGATCTTGCTAGTGGCTATGGTCCACCAAGAATGATCTCCAAATGTTGATCTCCTCATCACGACCTCCACCAAATGGTGAGACTCTACCTACTAGAGGTAGAGTGATGTTTCCACGACTGATCGCGGAAGAACAACTGTAAGAGAGAGAAGAAAATATAACTAGGTGGGAGAGCTCCCATTTACTAACTATCCGATGTGAGACTTAATTAAATTAGCCCACATTCCAATGAGTCAACTCATAAGCCAATTGGATTCCCACATGGGCGGATATTTAGCCCACAAAATCCATTATATTCAAACTTGAAATGAGAGAGATATATATGGCAATATTCAATCATTGAGATCAATGAGTGAAACTTTTGTAAAAGATAGAAGACAAAAATTGTAAGGAAAAAAAAGGATAAAAGCTTAATTGCAACTTACCACAAAGATAACGGATCAAACCAGTGTTGTTTATGTTGGGAAATCACGGGGCGCGCAGCGAAAGCGAAAAATTAAAATTAATTAAAAACATGGCGCAAAAACAAAAGGTGATTTCCCTACGGATCCGCTAGCAGGATTTAAACCGGTGAAGGAAGAAGTTATACCTCAATGTTTCAATCGATGTGGTTGAATGATGCGATCCTAAGAAGCCCACTCCAAGTGTTCTTCCTCTGCCGGTAATCCACACGAACAGTTTGCTGACACCAAGGTGCTAGCCTTCAGTTCTTTTCTCCAAAAGAACTCGGGACTCCAATCTACGGTTCTTGGTTATCAAGAACAATTCTTGAAACCAAGAAGGATGGTGGCGCAAGAAAAAACAAGAACTTTTCTTGTTTTCCTCTCAAAACCCTAAACCTAGGGTGCAAATCGAATTTCCTCACACTCTTAGAGAAACTCAATTTTTCCTCTCTCTACAATTAGGGAGCTTAAAATTTTCTCTCTCTACAAAAGAAAAGGTGTGAGCAAGTCGACTTCTAGGCCCTATTTATAGAGTTGGAGAAATTTGATAATTATAATTAGGGAATCCCAAAATTAATGGATTATCAAATTATAAAATTATGAGATTACAATAATATCACAATTTTAGGACTTGAATTCTTAATTAATATATTACCTTAATATCATAATTTGAATTCAAAATGCAATCTTTGAGAATCAATTTGAAGATCAAATCTTCCTTGGTCCCACACAAAGAATGCGCCATCTTCCCCTTACATTATCTTGGAATTTAATAAATCAAAAAAAATTCTTAACTCTTAGGAAGTTATAACCAACTTATTATCTTCCAATAATATTGAATTTAAATATTACCCTAATATCTTTAATTCAAATTTTGAATCTTGAAATCAAAATCAAATCTTGAATTCAAATTCAAATCCATGACTTTAATTAATAAAACATTTCTATTAATTAAAAGCCTATATGAGGCGCCACCCTCAACCCTAATTATCCAAATATTAGTGAATTTAATAAATCAATAATGTCCTAACTTTTAGGAACCTTATCTGATTTATTATTCCCTAATATTATAATTGTAAATAGAATAATCCAATTAACTATTTAACAATTGATATATTTAAACTTGTCCCACAAATTTAAATATCACAAACGTAGATCTTATTTAAGACAAGACTTCATGTCCCAGACATTCAGCTATGTCTTAAATCGTGTCATTCCAGTGACTCACGAATTAACCCTAATTCGTGTCCCTTTAAGCGGTGTCTAGATCCTGCTCATGTGTGACCCAGCAGGCCTCACGTGAAGTTGGCAACAAGCCATCTCTATGACTCACAAGTCGAGAGCGGACTCTAGCAAGCCATCACGACTACCCAAAACACGTGAGTTATCGTTTTTATCAAAACCGATTTAACCTAAGTGCCACCTTGTCATAGACCCTATTGTCACACGATATTTTGGTCATGGATAAGGAACGGGAAAGTCATCATTAATCCAAACCATAACTTTCTCGATTTCCTGAGTTAGTCGCATTTCCCTGTGTGGCCACACATTCCTTGGACAGACTCATCGAGGGCGCCAGTTAAATATCTCTCATCTTTAATGAGGGACAAAATTCCATCTTGGTCAGCCACATTCCTCAGCACTGTAATCAACCAAACCCGTACCTAGCCCTTATGGCTACCCTGCTACGGGCAACGTTAGACTAGGCCAAAGTTTGACAACTACAACGTCGGAATAGTCAAGACCTCAGGTCTAAGGCATCGTGACATGTGTACAAGAGAGGCTAGCTAATGACTAAACCCATGCAGGACTCTCCGGGTCAGTCCAGCAACTTGTAACCCCTTACATAATTGCACCATGACTGTCGTAAAGCATCTAGTGCATGTATCTCCATACAACGAGGACATGTTGGTCTTAGTTCCTTCTCGCTCCCACGAGAATAATCGACTAGGGACGGATTTAGATTAATTATCTCATAATTAATCAAGGACGCTATCATAGTAAACATGCTAATAATATGATAACAACATAATTTATCTCCATAAATTAATCAATATGTTCAAAACACATACATAAAATGATTGGCCCTAGGGCACAATCTCTAACAGACTCCCACTTGCACTAGGTACAATCATTAATCAAACTGTTCCTACACTAGGAACATCCATTAATGTGTCTAATCTCCATTTGACATTACATGGCGTTCATGTAAGACCCGTGCTAGGGGTTTCGTAAGAGGATCGGCCATATTATCCTCGAATGCTACTTTACATATCTTGACATCACCATCTCAAGGTGATAACGTCTGAGTATATATCACTGTCAGAACGTCAGTGGGGACCCAGTCTCATTTGGTGTCTTTCCTGTCACCACTGGGTGATCACCAAGCATACTTCAGACACTAGTTTTACGGTCCGCGTCTCCACGCAACCAACTCTACGTTGTAGAATCAGCAATCGTGCTCTGCTTGGAACCTTTCCAACTCACCATGTCACCGTTTAGGAGAAACACATATTCAGACTGCGATTTAAAACATCTTGGTCGGTTTGGAAAACGGGTACCTGTGTAACCAATTACACATCAGTTCCACCATAAACCAAGAATTCACCCTTAGTTCTTCTCAAGTAATTAAGGATGTTTATGATAGCGGTCCAATGATCCTCACTAGGGTCTTGCTGGAACCAGCTCGTCATGCTCAGGGCAAATGACGCATCTAGTCGAGTACATAGTATGACATACATGATGGATCCTATTGCCGAAGCACAACCATAAACCAAGAATTCATCCTTAGTTCTTCTCAAGTACTTAAGGATGTTTATGACAGCGGTCCAATGATCCTCACTAGGGTCTTGTTGGAACCAGCTCGTCATGCTCAGGGCAAATGACACATCTAGTCGAGTACATAGTATGGCATACATGATGGATCCTATTGCCGAAGCACAAGGGATGCCACTCATGCGCCCTCGCTCATCAAGTGTCTTGGGACACTGATTCTTGCTTAGGACTAAACCATGATTCATCGGTATGAATCCCTTCTTGGAGTCTTGCATACTGAACCCCTTCAGTACCTCATCTAAGTATGTACTCTGACTTAATCTAAGAAGCCTTCGAGATCTATCTCTATAGATCTTGATGCCTAGAATATAGGCAGCTTCTCCTAAGTCCTTCATTGAGAATGATTTTCCCAACCAAGATTCACAATCTACAAAGTAGGATTATAATTTCCAACGAGCAAAATGTCATTAACATAAAGCACCAAGAACACAATTTTGCTCCTACTAACTTTCTTGTAAACACAAGGCTCGTCAGAGTTTTGTAAGAAGCCAAACTCTTTGACTACCTCATCAAAACGACGATTCTAACTCTGTGATGCTTGCTTCAATCCACAAATGCATCTCTGAAGCTTGCACACCTTTCCTGGTTCCTCTGGACATACAAACCCCTCAGGTTGTGTCACGTACACATCCTCGGGCAGCCTTCCATTAAGGAATGCTGTTTTGACATCCATTTGTCATATCTCATATTCATAATATGCGGCTATGGCAAGCAGGATCCTAATGGAATCGGCCATTGCAACTGGGGAAAACGTTTCGTCATCCCATGACGTTGAGTAAACCCCTTTGCAACTAGCCTCTCCTTGAAGATATTGACGTTGCCATCCATGTCGGTTTTCTCCTTAAAACCCACTTGCACCCTACGGCTTTTACACCTTCAGGTGCATCAACTAAGGTCCATACCTTGTTGTCATACATGGATTGCATCTCAGCCTTCATGGCTTCAACCCATTTCTCAGAGTTGGGACCCACGATAGCTTCTTGATAGGTGGTAGGCTCACCACGCTCCATGAGCAACACATCCTTATTCTCAGTCATCAAAAATCCGTATCTTTGAGGTTGAGAACATGTTCTATCAAACCTTTGTGGTCCTTGTGTCATTAGAGGAGCTTCCACAACTCCTTGTGGCTCTTCTCTAGTTTCCGTCTATGCCTCTAGAGTGTCTTGTGGATCTTGAACTCCTTCAAGATCTATCTTACTCCCACTATTTCTTTTGGAAACAAAATCCCTTTCTGAAAGGAATCCACTTCTGACTACAAACACTTTGTTGTCAGATGGGCAGTAGACATAATACCCCCTCGTTTCCTTGGGGTATCCCACAAATAAACATTTGAGGGTTTTGGGAGACAGTTTATCGTTAGGCTGTTGCTTAACATAAACCTCACATCCCCAAACCTTGAAGTAAGACATAATGGGCCTCTTCCCATTCCATATCTCATATGGTGTTTTCTCAACTGCCTTAGACGGAGCACGGTTAAGTGTGAACGCAGCAGCTTCTAATGCATTCCCCAAATAAGGATGGCGGAAGATCAGCTTGACTCATCATAGATCGAACCATATCTAATAAAGTTCGATTCCTCCTCTCAGAAACACCATTCCACTGTGGGGTTTCAGAAGGAGTAAGTCGTGAGACTATCCCTCAACTTCTAAGATGATTAATCAATTCTTGACCCAAATACTCGCCTCCTCAATCAGATCGAAGGACTTTGATTTTCTTGTCAAGTTGGTTCTCTACCTCACTTTGAAATCTCTTGAACATTTCAAAAGACTCTGACTTGTGCTTCATTAGGTAGACATAGTCAAACCTACTGAAGTCGTCAGTGAACGTAATGAAATATGAGTAACCACCTCTAGCTTGAGTACTCATGGGTCCACATACATCACTATGTATGATTCCCAATAAGTCAGATGCCCTCTCACTGTGGCCAGTGAAAGGCGCCTTCGTCATCTTATCAAGTAAATAAGATTCGCAAGCATCATATGATTCAAAATCAAATGAGCTTAGAAGTCCATCTTTATGGAGCTTCTCTAGGCTTTTCTCATTTATAAGGCCTAAACGACAATGCCAAAGGTACGTAGGATTAGATTCGCTAATCTTAATCCTTCTCGTATCAATGTTATAGATATCGTTATTACGTTGTTGTTCCAATTTTAAGATGCAATGATTATCTTGCAAATCACCATAAGCAAATAAACATCATCTTTATAAATTGAACACCTTCCATTACAGTTAACACATGTAAAACCTTCCTTATCAAATAAGAAAGAGAAACATTGTTTGAACTTAAAGAAGGTACATAATAACAATAAAGAAAAACCCAGAGGGCAAAACAAGCTCGTATGTTCCCACAGCAACAGCAGCAACCCTTGCTCCATTGCCCACTCGTAGGTCCATCTCGCTTCTGTTCAGCTTTCTACTGTCTCTAAGACCCTGCACATCAAATGTGAGAACCACATGCTGTATCTAATACCCAAGTGGTTAAAGCAGAAAAGCAAACGTCTATAACGTTGATACCATAAGTAGAGACCTCACCGCTCTTCTTCTTCTTTTGATCTTCCAAATACAATTTGCAATTTCTTAAAAGGCAAATCGCATCCTTTGAAGGCTTTGCCTTCTTGGCAGGTAGTGGGTTAGGCTTGTCCCCTGGCTTGGTCTCACCAACCGGGGCTTTAGCCTTCCTCTTTCCTTTGCCCTTCCCTTTCCCCTGGTTCTGGAACGTTTCCTTGAGATGTGTGACCATCTCAAAAAGCTGACAATATTTCCGTGTTCAACTCTTGAACCATCGTGGCTAGCATCAGGCAAGCAACGTCCATAGAGTCATTGAAGTGCTTCTCACAACCAGTTCTTTGAGCTCTTGGAGTGTCCTTGGCATGCTCTTCAGGGGAGGGATTTCTAGGACATAAAGCTTCCTTTGTTGGGTGAGAACAATTCTCAAATTATGAAACCAGTCAAGGAAGTTCGTCCCTTTTAACTTAGATTTCTAGGACATAAAGCTTCCTTCGTTGGGTGAGAACAATTCTCAAATTATAAAACCATTCAAGGAAGTTTTTCCCAGACAACTTATCCTTCTCAAGGATAGATCGCAGTGATAACGTTGAACTATTGTTTGTCATTGATTCTACAACTAAGATATGAAAGTTAATTAGCAAAATATATCCAGCATTTTATAAAACCCTGTAAAATTATTATTAGTGGCTAAGATTCATATTTCACCAAAGTTTACCGTCGCGGAGGGCGATCATGCACCCTTTGGTTATTTAGGTAGGTAACTCCTTACTAATCACATCTCATGTGACTCTTAGATCTTTATGGGACTGTATCATCATATGATACTTATTATGGCATGTTTATCCCATCTAATGTCTTGAGGTCCAAATCCGATTTGATAACCCCATCAAGTCACACAATAAAACTTGTGAATGGCTAGGCTCAAAACAACAAGGCTGAAGCCCAATCCCCATATCATCAAGGCCCACTAAACACGTGTCGCGGAGGGCGATCACCGCATCTAGCAAACCAAGACTTCAACGAGGCGTCGCGTTGAATCTCCCATTCACCCGTGTCTCCTCAAGGTCAAGGTAGATACGTGTCGCAGAGGGCGATCACCGCTCTACGATGAACAAGATTTTAACAGGGTGTTTTATTGATGGCATTAAAACTTAAGATTTTTAAAAGGGTTCAATTTTTAAAGTTCCGTTTTGGTTCAATTTTAAACTAGTTTTAAAATCAAACGAGTTGTGCCATGTGTTTATTTCCCCATGTATCTCATACATATAAACACATGCACGGATTTTGTATCTCATACAAGATCCTACACTCGTATCGTATACGTTGTAGTGTAAAACTAAATATAGCATGTTAAAACTCGCACCCCTAAGCATACATCTAGCGCATTGCATCTCACACAAATACTAAATGCATAAAACATACCGTGTTTAGATATGGCTCATCTACCCTATAATCCTCTCAAGCCAATGAGAGAATTTTTCTAAAAAGAAAAATAAAAATTACATTGTGAAAAAACCCCAGTTACATTGAGGTATAACAAAAATGTAAAATTACATCAGAGTATAGGGAGATGACACGCAGGCCGTATTTACCAAAAACCCTAGAGCCATATCCAACACCACATAACACATATGAACAATTCACATATTATCATGTCAAACACGGCATACAAAAACACATACAAAAACAATTTTAAAATGTGTTTCATTAGGGTTTGTGCAATTTTAACATGCCTTCTTGAAAATTAGGCCTTGTATCAATAATTATAAAATTCAAGAATCTCATTCAAGAATTTAAATTATTGACCCAAAAATTTTAAAATTCATAATTTTAAGAAATTTTCAGCCATCCCACAATATTATAATTAAAACACTTTTAATTATAATTAGGGTAAATTGCAATTTGGTACCCTGTGGTTAGGGGCGGTTCTCCTTTGGTACCCTGAAAGAAAAATTTTTGCATTGTGGTACCCCGTGGTTTGCTCCGTTAGCGATTTGGTACCCTGAGGTTTTTTTCTGTTAGGATTTAACGGCAAATGTTAGTTAAAATGTCAAAAATCTCCCAAAAAGTCTTCTCTTATGCGTTTAAGTCCTTTCCCTTTACTAAAAGGGATCAAAACATAAAGAATTAATTATAAAAGGGTCTTTAGAATTCTAATATTATAGATTTTTCTCCTTTTCATAAGATTTCTTTTGAATAGGTCCTGATTTAATTACACTTTAATCCCAAAAGTTTATGATCTTTATCAAAATAGTCCTTAGAACCTCAAAAGACAAATGAGCATCTATGATTTATCAAAAAAT
>QANZ01024989.1:0-13056 GCA_003254925.1 Chamaecrista fasciculata | reverse complement strand
GTAGATGTCATCTAGTTCTCTGGTTCGATGAAACACACAGGTTAGATAAAACAAAAAATTCTGGAAAAAAGTGTATGATCCAACCCTATCGTTCATGTAAGCAAAGAAAAAATTTTAAGTCGAGATCAACACTGTTATAAACTAAATTTGGACTTCGAATAAAAAGTCCCCACAGACGGCGCCAGTGATGAACCTGGTTTTGGCCGTAGGGCATTACCTGGTTCGATGAGGCAACTTTGGGTCAGAAGTCACCTGCAAGTAAATGAAAGCACAGGGGTGGCCCTGCGATTCACCTCCGATGCTTAAGTCAGTAAAGATCGCTGGAGAGCAATAGTATGTGTAAATGGTAATAGTGCGTACCTTTTTCCAGTAGAGGAGCTGTCCTTTTATACTGGTGAAGTGAGACCTTTTTGACCTAGATATGGTCGATTGTGATCCTAACTGATTTGGCCAAATCAGTTGTGATCTTGGTGGAAATCCTAACTGTCCGTTATTCTCGCAGATCTGTTGGTTAGGATATGGGAATAAGTTGTTATTCCTCGTGGACGCCTGGTTGTTGGCGTCCTCGACCAACGTAGGGCGTTTGGTGCCTTAATCATGCTAGGACTCTTTCTGTGGACGCCTGACTATTGGCGTTATCGATTGTCACGAGAGGCTTGGTGCCTTGCTTGTGTAGGGCTCTTTTGGCGTTCTCACCCAAGGGATTCCTTAGATGGGCCTTTGGGGCGCCCATGGCCTAAGTCTTCTAGGCCTCAAGTCTTTAGGCCCATTATCAAAAAGTAAATTTAAAATTTAAGAAAATATCTATAAAAACATTACTAAAAGAATTTTCAAATTTTTTTGTTTTCTTTTTGGCCTACTTTTCAAATTTATCTTCTAATTATATAAAAATTATTAGTTTCACCATGCGATTATGGTAAATATATCAGTGCTTTTTTCTTTTTCTTCCGAAAATTAGTTTGTGATAAAAACTCAATTGTTCTTCATGTCTTTGATGTTGAGATTTTCTCTCCATAATTTCCTCTCTAATTTCTCTCCGTAATTCCCTCTCTAGTTTCCATAGAATGAGGGATTGTACAACCATAATATTTCCTTTCTTTATTCCCTTATTGTAAGCTAATTTGTTTCCTAATTTCTAGCTCCATTATATTGTAAATACATGATGTACTGATTGATTCAATGATAGTAATTCAGATTCATTCTTTCTCAATTTTTAGATGGTATCAAAGCCAACCTTTTGAATCTTGATGTAACATCCTAAGCGGAAATAGAACATGACATACCATAATTAAACATAAACAATGTATTACAAGCCCTGAGTTATAACAAGTAACTAAGAAAAACAAGGTTGGAAACATGATAGGTCTCAAGTCTGCCTAACAGAATAATGATCTAGAGGCTCAGCCTCCGCTACAACAACAAAATACAAGAGGCTCTGCCTCCCCAAAAGCCGCACAGGGCCTAGCACATAAAACATAAACAACACACAAACAAAGTTTACATCTAAATACAAACCCAATCAAGTAGTATTTTGAGGGTTTCCTGTAGGTGGATTACCACCACAACTTGAGCAAACACCAGCTTGTTCCTGCACAAAAAGTTCTGAAATGGTGGAAGGGAGTGAGAATAACATTCTCAGTAGCGTTATCAAACTTTCTATTTAATTAACAACAATCCTCGCACAAACACAGATTTCAACAATACTTATCAAGTATGAGATTAGGCATATGTAAAGTACCAACTATAAACAGTTATCATGCTTTCCGACACCCGTGATACCCTAAGGTATGGCCGGTTCACAATCAAGTAGTGTCATGATCAAACATCGGTCACCATGACCTAGGCTTCTGGAACGTCTCCCGGTGTGCGCACAAACCAAATAGCCTGTCACCTGAGGAATCCACCTCAAGCCAACCACGGAATCCACCGTGGCCATTACCCGCGGAACCAATCAACACGGGGAGGGTTCCTACCCCAAGCAATCATGACANTTGTGTCGTGTAATTTTAAAAATTTGGCGTGTCGGTGTGTCTGTGTCCGTGTCGTGTCCTGTGTCCGTGTCCGTGCTTCATAACCTACCTAATATCCGATATCCGTCGGATACCGGATAATTTTATTGGACGGATATGGACAAGTACCTTAAATACCCTAAAGAATTGTTATCCACTCATCCCTAGCCTTTAGGGGTGAGCGCGGGCTGGGTTGGGGCGGGCTGAGAGAAAATCCCAACCCAACCCGCACATCAATCTGCGGGTTGGGTTGGGTTGGGTTTTGCATTTTTTTAAATTCAACCCGAACCAACCCAACCCGCAAAACTGCGGGTTGGGTTGGGTTGAACCCGCGGGTTGAATCTTTTTTTTTTTGTTTTTAACAACAAAATAATACATTTTTTTTCCAACTTCTTAGGCAGAGTGCATCATATATAATATAGAGTAAACTAACAATTTAGTCGCTGAAAGATTGAAATATACAATTTAATCCCTGAAAAATTAAAATAGTATATGTTTTAGACCTTGAAAGATTAAAACGGTATACTATTTAGTCCATAAAAAGGACTAATTAGCATATCATTTTGATCTTTCACGGACTAAATTATACATTTCAATATTTCAAGGAGCAAGTTGTTAGCTCAGTGATCTTTCAGGGATCGAATTGTTAGTTTACTCTATAATATATCATATATATATTAGTAATTAATTATAAAAATATATATTTTCTGTAACATCCTAAGCGAAAATAGAGCATGACATACCATAATTAAACATAAACAACGTATTACAGGCCATGAGTTATAACAAGTAACTAAGAAAAACAAGGTTGGAAACATGATAGGTCTCAAGTCTGCCTAACAGAATAATTATCTAGAGGCTCCGCCTCCGCTACAACAACAAAATACAAGAGGCTCTGCCTCCCCAATAGCCACACAGGGCCTAGAACATAAAACATAAACAACACACAAACAAAGTTTACATCTAAATACAGACCCAATCAAGTAGTATGGTGAGGGTCTCCAGTAGGTGGATTACCACCACAACTTGAGCAGACACCAGCTTGTTCCTGCACAAAAAGTTCTGAAATGATGGAAGGGAGTGAGAATAACATAAGGTTATCAAACTTACTATTTAATTAACAACAATCCTCGCACAAACACAGATTTCAACAATACTTATCAAGTATGAGATTAGGCATATCTAAAGACCAACTATAAACAGTTATCATGCTTTCCACAATGCAACAATATACAATAACAATTTATAACCATAACCGGCTGTGACCGTGCGTCACCCGACACCCGTGATACCCTGTTCACAATCAAGTAGTGTCATGATCAAACATCGGTCACCATGACCTAGGCTTCCGGAACGTCTCCCAGTGTGCGCACAAACCAAATAGCCTGTCAGCTGAGGAATCCACCTCAAGCCAACCACGGAATCCACCGTGGCCATTACCCGCGGAACCAATCAACACGGGGAGGGTTCCTACCCCCAAGCAATCATGACAATTCATACACATTTATAATATTCAAGTCTCATCTATCATTTCACACTCAAGTTGTCAAGTACACTATCTAGCTTGTTCATTTTCATCTTACCATTAATTAGTGGCCTTCTAGTTTAATATTTACATCACTTAAATTTACTAAAAAATCATCCAATATTAATTCAAGTTCATAAAATACATTCTTAACTTCAAGAATACAACTTTCAGCAACATTTAGAACTACTAAAAACTCCAAAAACAGCTTCACTTTCATGGAAAAAGAATAAAGGACCAAACTGAATTTTTCTCCAAAATTCTGGGCTTTTGCACAGAATTTTGCAGAAAAATTCTGCAAAACAGAGCAGCCAAAATTCATCCCAAAACAACTCCATTTTAGCTTACAAACAAGTTTTTCAAAGCATTTTGTGAGTTCCTACAACATGCAAGTTACATAAGTTGGGTTTTCATGAAAAATACAAGGTTTACAACTCAAACACAAGAACTTATAGGGACAATTCGCTATCACACTCATCACCATATTCTAAACTTGATTCTACGCATTCAAGTTCCATTTCAGAAAAAAAAAAAATACACATCTCAACCCTAATTCATCAAAACCTAACAAGAAATTGAGAGAAATGGGGTTTGTGATGAGGAAAGAAAGTTAGGAACCCTACCTTTGGGAGGGTTTTGGTCCTCCAATGCAAGATTCACACCCAAAAATGCAAGATTTCAAGCCTCTATTTCACTTCCCCCTTTGCTCTCTCCCAAATCGCCGCTTTGCTCGCACCAACTTCTTCCTTTCTCAATTTCGTTTTGCTGCATGAACTGTCCGCTTCCTGCCCAATATTTGGGATTTTAATCAACTTTAGGGTAAAATTATACTTCTGCCCCCAAACTTTCTAATTTCTAGGCTCCTACCCCCTTTGTTCTTTGAAACATTACATTAATACCCTTAAAACTACTCAACTCCTCCACCATTGTATTCCTCATTTTGTCTACAACACTCCCATACCTTTGTTTCATTCTCATAATTATTTTTAACGTAACTTACGAACATTTCTTTCACTTCTTTACTTTTCAGTTTAGTCCCTGACAGATTCTCTTTCATACTTTTACCTCTTTTTCCACCTATTTTACCATTCATTAGTTATATCCTTCCAAAGTCTCCTTGTAAATTATACTTCCATAATTATTTTATGCCTCTCAAACTCTATTATCTATCGAAAAGGTCCTTCTTCAACAATTGGGGTGTTACACTTGAAACTTCCGCATATTGAAAAAAAAAATGAGTGAAAAAATGAGTGAAGCATCTGGAGTGAAATCGACTCCTGTAATAGTTCAATCTGAAGGTATTTTTAATGCAGGAATCATTCTTAATGAATCAAATTATGATGTTTGGTCACAACTAATGGAGATGCACATTGCTAAAAGAGAGAAACTCTCTTATATTCGTGGCAAGATGAAGCAGCCAGCAGAATCAGAAGATGGATATGATGAGAAGTGTTATGCAGAAAATCAAAAAGTTGAAAGGTGGTTGTTGATGTCCATGACACCAGAAATAATGAAAAGGTATCTACATCTACCTACTGCCTATGAAATATGGAGTGCTTTGTCAAAGGCATTTTATGATGGAAGTGATGAACTACAAGTCTTTGCCTTAAATCAAAAAGCTTTCACTGCTAAACAAAGTGGAAAGTCTCTCTCCAAATATTATGGGGAGTTACTTGAAATTTTTAGCAAATTGGATCTTCGAGACAAGGTGGTCATGAAAGATCCTGATGATGTATCAGCTTACCAAAAATCCATTGAACAATTAAGGGTGCATATATTCCTTGCTGGACTGAATGGAGAGTTATGCTTTATATTAAGGGTGCATAAATCTATTCTTTATAATTTTATATGGAGTGCTTTGTCAAAGGCATTTTACGCAAGGAACCAGTTCCTAGGCTAGAAGAGAGTTATACTCTGGTTCGGCGAGAAGCAGAACGACGCACAACATTGAATGGAGAGGCTGGAAATTCTGACGCAACAGTGATGTTGACAAGAAATCGAACAAAAGGATCTAAGGGGGTTGAAAAATCAAATTACAAGTGTACTCACTGTGACCAAACTGGACATACCAAAGATCGTTGCTATGAACTTGTAGGATATCCAAAATGGTGGTACCATAATCGAGCATCTCGGAAAAAGATTTCCATGCACAGTTCATCTGTCGCTATTGTTGAAACAATTACAGATGATGATATTGTTCACAAAGGGGCTGCAAATTTGATAGATAGAACACTCTTTAGCAAACCCTAAAGAGCAACTTTATTAATCGTGAAAGAGACAAACTTCAGGAATGTCAAGGTTTCATTCCCTAATAAAGCATTGATCTACAAATCTAATATATAAACAACTTCAACAATTACCTTTGAAGGAGTTGATCATACCTCATAAATGCAACATCAACATCTGGACTATACAACGAACTACGATGAACTCAAGTCATATCCTTGAGGCATTCCTCAAATATCTACCTATTTAGTTACTCATGCTCTAGGCAGAGAACTATTCTAAACTAAACTATTTCTCTATTGGAACTGGAATGAGCGCTTTGAGTGTGGAATGATGACCTCTATTTATAGTACTGAGAGTTGATGGAGATTGTGCCCTAAGGCCAATCATTTTATATGTATGGATATATTGTTTGACTGATTTATGAATGATAAATTATGTCGTTATCATATTATTAGCATGTTTACTGTGATAACAATCCTTGATTAATTATGTGATAATTATTCTAAACTGTCCCTGGTCGATTATTCACGTGGGAACATGAATGAACTAAGACCAACATGACTTCGGTGTATAGAGATACACGCATGTGATGCTTCTCGAGAGTCATGGTGCAATTATGTAATGGGTTACAAGTTGCTGGACCGACCCGGAGAGTCCTGCATGGGTTTAGTCATGATCTAGCCTCTCTTGTACACCTGTCATGATGCCCTTAGACCTGAGGTCTTGACTATTCCAGCATTGTAGATGCTGAACTTTAGCCTAGTCTAACGTTGATTGTAACAGGGTAGCCATACAGGCTAGGTACGGGTTTAGTTGTTTGCCGTGCTGAGGAATGTGGTTGACCAAGAAAGAATTTTGTCCCTCAATAAGTTGAGAGATATTTAACTGGGCCCCTCGATGAGTCTGTCCAAGGAATATGTGGCCACACAGGGAAATGGGACTAACTCAAGGAATCAAGAAAGTTATGGTTTGGATTAAAAGGATGACTTTCCCATGCCTTATCCATGACCAAATTATCGTGTGACAATAGGGATTATGACAAGGTGGTAGTTAGGTTAAATCGTAAATGTTAAAACGATAACACACGTGTTTTGGGTAGTCGTGATGGCTTGCTAGAGTCCGCTCTCGACTTGTGAATCATAGAGATGGCGCGCTGCCAATTTCACATGAGGCCTGCTGGGTCACACATGAGCAGGATCAAGATACTGTAATGGGACACGAATTAGGTTTTAATTCGTGAGTCACTTTAGTGACACAATTTAAGACATGATTGAATGTCTTAGGACATGAAGCTTGTCTTAAATAAAATCTACATTTGTAATATTTAGATTTGTTAGACAAGTTTAAATATATTAATTGTTAAATAGTTAATTTGATTAATCTATTTATAATTGAGTTGTTATTTAAAATATTAGGGAATAATGAATTGACAAAGTCTCCTAAAAGTTAGGGGATTATTGATTTATTAAATTCTCTAATATTGAAAGATAACAAGATGAGGGTGGCGCCTCACTCTTGAATTAATTAATGAAATATGATTTTGTTAATTTGAATTCAAGATTTAAATTTGAATTCAAGATTCAAGTTTGAATTAAGATATTAGGGTAATATTTTAATTCAATTTGTTAAGGATATTAATAAGTTGGTTATAACTTCCTAAGAGTTAGGATTGTTATCTTATTTATTAAATTCCTATAAAACTAATAAAGATGGGTGGCACATTCTTGTGGATCAAGTGCAAGATTTGATCTTGCATTTTGAATTTCAAGAATGCATTTTAAATTTAAATTAAGATATTAGTGTAATATTTTAATTAATAATTCAAATCCTTCTGACTCATTCCAACCAATGGGGAGTGGGCATTCAAGAATTAGGTTTCAAGATTTGATCTTGAAGTTTAAATTTAAATTGCCTTTTAATTTTGAATTATAATATTAGTGTAATCTTATAATCAAGATTAGTAATTCCCTATTTTCATGATTATAATTTCCTATTTTCATGAGTTAGGAATGGGACTCTATATATACACACATAAGTCGCCTAGAAACTCTAGCCCAAAAGTGAGAGGTCAAGTCGCCTATTCCAAGTGGGAAAAAGAGGGTTTTGAGAAAACCCTAAAACTTAGGGTTTAGGCGAGTTGTGTGAGAAAAAGAGGAGAAAGTCGCATAACCCTAGAGTTGTGTGGCCAAGAATTTGATTCTTGGTTCTGCGCCACCAAATCTTGGAGTTCTTCAAGAAGTGTTCTTGAAGATTCAAGATTGTAGATCGTTTCCCGTGATATCTTGGAGAAGAGATCGAAGGGTAGCACCTGGGTATCTGCCAAAATGTTCGTGTGGATCACCGGAAGAGGAAGGACACGAGTATGTGGACTTCTCGGAAATTGCAGTCATTCAACATTCTCTGATATAGGTAAACATCTCATCTCACTGGTATAAACACATGTAGTGGATCCCGTGGAGGAGATTATAGGTTTTGTAACAATTTTAAATTTTACCTTTTTCCGCTGCGCTCGCTCTATAATCTCCAACAGTAGTGTGCTTGGTCCGCAAGTCAAGGAATCAATTTGCGCTTGGGCCGTTGCTTGCGCCGGTGGCCCTATACGGAAGCGCACCGAAATATCAGCGATATTTCGATTATATCTTCGTATCTTGAATCCTAACCGTCCAAATTATACTCTAATGCTTCAGATTAATCTGCGCCGCGAGATTTCCAAATTGGGCCGTTGGCTCAAGAGATGGCGCAACACTATATTGTGCTGAAGCTTACTTGATGACGTCATATTCCTCTCAGATACTTGCGCTGCGGGATTTACCATCCTTGTGCCGGCGGCTCATCCAACGACACAAGAATATCTTGTGCTCGACGTGATCTTCTAGAATTTTCTGATATTTCCCTCGTGGTTTGGCCCAGTTTGGATATCTGAAACACTAAATAAACCATTAAGTAGCACCTATTTATAAAGTACAATAAATAAACACTAATTAACTCATTTTATCCACTTTATTTCAGCACACCTTTGTTGGAGATTGTGCCCTAGGGCCAATCATTTTATGTGAATGTTTTGAACATTTTGATTAATTTATAGAGATAAATTATGTTGTTATCATATTATTAGCATGTTTACTATGATAGCGTCCTTGATTAATTATAAGATAATTAATCTAAATCCGTCCCTGGTCGATCATTCTCGTGGGAGCGAGAATGAACTAAGACCAGCATATCCTCGGTGTATGGAGATACATGCACTCGATGCTTTACGAGAGTCATGGTGCAATTATGTAAGGGGTTACAAGTTGTTGGACTGACCCGGAGAGTCTTGCATGGGTTTAGTCATTAGCTAGTCTCTCCTGTACACCTGTCACGATGCCTTAGACCTGAGGTCTTGACTACTCCAGCGTTGTAGTTGTCAAACTTTGGCCTAGTCTAACATTGCCCGTAGCAGGGTAGCCATAAGGGCTAGGTACGGGTTTGGTTAATTGCAGTGCTGAGGAATGTGGTTGACCAAGATGGGATTTTGTCCCTCATAGATATGAGAGATATCTAACTGGCGCCCTCGATGAGTCTGTCCAAGGAAAGAGTGGCCACTTAGTAAATTGGGACTAACTCAAGAAGATCGAGAAAGTTGCGGTTTGGATTAAGGATGACTTTCCCGTGACTTATCCAGAACCAAGATATCGTGTGACAAAAGGGTCTATGAAAAGGTGGTACTAAGGTTAAATCGGTCATTTTGATAAAACGATAACTCACGTGTTTTGGGTAGTCGTGATGGCTTGCTAGAGTCCGCTCTCGACTTGTGAGTCGTAGAGATGGCTTGCTGCCAACTTCACGTGAGGCTTGCTGGGTCACACATGGGCAGGATCTGGTCACCGCTTAAAGGGACACGAATTAGGGTTAATTCGTGAGTCACTCCGATGACACAATTTAAGACATAGCAAAATGTCTAAGACATTAAGTCTTGTCTTAAATAAAATCTACGGTTGAGATATTTAAATTTGTGGGACAAGTTTAAATATATTAATTGTTAAATAGTTAATGGGATTAATCTATTTTACAATTATAATATTAGGGAAAATAAATCAGATAAGGTTCCTAAAAGTTAGGAGATTATTGATTTATTAAATCCACTAAAATAGGTTGAGGGTGGCGCCTCATTTGAAGGAGATTTTAATTAATAAAATTGTTTTATTATTTAAAGTCATGAATTTGAATTCAAGATTTGATCTTGAGATTAAAAGTTTGAATTAAAGATATTAGGGTAATATTTTAATTCAAAATCTTTGGAAGATAATTAGTTGATTATAACTTCCTAAGAATTATGAATGTTTTTGATTTATAAAATTCCAAAGAAAATAGCAAGGGGATGGCGCATGGATTTGAGGATCAAGGAAGATTTGATTTTCCAATTTGATTATCAAAGATTGCATTTTGAATTTGAATTAAGATATTAAGGTAATATTTTAATTAGAAATTCAAGTCCTAAAATTGTGATATTATTGTAATCTCATAATTTTATAATTTGATAATCCTATAATTTAGGGATTCCCTAATTATAATTATCAAAATCCCCAAACTATATATTTAAAAGGGGCAAGTTGACTTGCCTAACCCTAATTGACTAAGTGAATTTTGCTTTCTTCTTTCGTGAGAGAAGAGAGAGAATTCGCAGAACCCTAAGCCTAGAGAGAGAAAGTCAATTTTCTCTAAGAGTGAGAGAGAATTCGATTTGTCCATATAGCTAGGGTTTTTGAGAGAAAACAAGAGAGGCTCTTGTTGTTTCTTGCGCCACCCATCCTCTTGGTTCAAGAATTGTTCTTGATCACCAAGAGCCGTAGATCGAGTTCCCGAGTTCTTTTGGAGAAAAGAACTGAAGGCTAGCACCTTGGTGCCACCAAACTTCTCGTGTGGATTACCGGCGGAGGAAGGACGCTTCAAGTGGACTTCTCAGAATCGCACCGTTCAACCGGACCGATTGAAACTCGTGAGGTATACCACTAACTTTACCGGTTTAAATTCATCTAGCGGATCCTGTAGGAAATCATAGAGTGGCATTTTTGGCGTTTTAATCGTTATTTTAATTTTAGTTTTTTTTCGCTTCCGCTGCGCCGCCTACGTGATTTCCCAACAGTGTTATCAGAGCCACGCTAGTTTTTGAGTTTAATACTGGTTTTGGTGAATTGTACATGTGATGTATGATATGTGTTTACCGTTTTCAATCGTATGTTTGGTTTTGCGAAAATCCATCAAAAAGTTTTATTTAAAAACTCAATCTATGGAATAGGTGCAAATTTTATGTATATGATACATATAAAATCAATTGGATTGATTTGAAATATTTTCTTGAAATTTTAAGGCCTAAGTCGAAATCCCTATATAAGTATAGTTAAAAATGTTTTAATTATAATATTGTGGGGTGGCTGAAAATTTATTAAAATTATGAATTTTAAAATTTTTGGGACAATAATTTAAATTCTTGAATGAGATTCTTGATTTTATAATTTTTGATACAAGGCCCAATTTCAAGAAAGGCATGTTAAAATTGCACTAACCCTAATTGAACACATTTTAAAATTGTTTTTGGTATGTGTTGATGTATGCCGTGTTTGCAATGATAATATGTGAATTGTTCATATGTGTTTTGTGGTGTTGGATATGGCTCTAGGGTTTTTGGTAAATACGGCCTTCGTGTCGTCTCCCTATACTCTGATGTAATTTTACATTTTTGTTATACCTCAATGTAACTGGGGTAGATGGGCCATATCTAAACACGGTATGTTTTATGCATTTAGTTTTGTATGAGATGCAATGCGCTAGATGTATGCCTAGGGGTGCGAGTTTCAACATGCTGTATTTAACTTTACACTACAGCGTATATGATACGAGTGTAGGATCTTGTATGAGATACAAAATCCGTGCATGCGTTTATATGTATAAGATACATGGGAAAGAAACACATGGTATGGACCTTAGTCGCTCCACCCGAAGGGGTAAAACCCGTAGGGTGCAAGTGGGTTTTCAAAGAGAAAACAGACATGGATGGCAATGTCAACGTCTTCAAGGCAAGGCTAGTTGCAAAGGGGTTTACTCAACGTCATGGTATTGACTATGACGAAACGTTCTCCCCTGTTGCAATGGCCAAATCCATTAGGATCCTCCTTGCCATAGCCGCATATTATGACTATGAGATATGACAAATGGATGTCAAAACAGTGTTCCTTAATGGAAGGCTGCCCGAGGATGTGTACATGACACAACCCGAGGGGTTTGTATGTCCGGAGGCACCAGACAAGGTATGCAAGCTTCAGAGATCCATTTATGGATTGAAGCAAGCATCCCGGAGTTGGAATCATCGTTTTGATGAAGTAGTCAAAGAGTTTGGCTTCTTGCAAAACCCTGATGAACTTTGTGTTTACAAGAAGGTTAGTGGGAGCACAATTGTGTTCTTGGTGCTATATGTCGATGACATATTGCTCATTGGAAATGATATTCCAACCTTAGAGATTGTGAAATCTTGGTTGGGAAAATCATTCTCAATGAAGGACTTAGGAGAGGCTGCCTATATTCTAGGCATCAAGATCTACAGAGATAGATCCTGTAGGCTTCTTGGATTAAGTCAGAGTACATACATGGATAAGGTACTGAAGAGGTTCAGTATGCAAGATTCCAAGAAGGGATTCATACCAATGAATAATGGATTGACCCTGAGCAAGAAACAGTGTCCCAAGACACTTGTTGAGCGAGGGCGCATGAGTGGCATCCCTTATGCTTCGGCAATAGGATCCATCATGTATGCCATGCTATGTACTTGACCCGATGAGTCTTTTGCCCTGAGCATGAAGAGCCGGTTCCAACAAGACCCTGGTGAGGATCATTGGACCGCTGTTAAAAACATCCTTAAGTACTTAAGAAGAACTAAGGATGAATTCTTGGTTTACGGTGGAACTGATGAGGAGCTATGTGTAAGGGGTTACATAGACGCTAGTTTCCAAATCCCAGTCCGGATATGTGTTTCTCTTGAATGGTGGCAGCGTGAGTTGGAAGAGTTCCAAGCAGAGCACGATTGCTGATTCTACAACCGAGTACGAGTATATTGCAGCATCAGATGCAGCGAAGGAGGCTGTGTGGATTAGGAAGTTCGTTGCCGAGCTTGGTGTGGTTCTGACCATCTCTAATCCCATAACCTTGTATTGTGATAATAGTGGAGCTATTGCACAAGCCAAGGAGCCACGGTCCCATCAAAGGACCAAACATATGATGGAGATTGTGCCCTAGGGCCAATCATTTTATAAATATGTT
>QANZ01024968.1:20507-38648 GCA_003254925.1 Chamaecrista fasciculata | reverse complement strand
TAAATTTCCTTCCGCTGCGCTCCCTCTGTGATTTCCCAACAATTAGCGCTTATGCTCCACAAGTTGGTTTGAGTGAGCAAGACAAACTTCTTTTCTGGGAAAACCTCGAAAATTTACTACATAGCATACCAGCGGTAGAAAAGGTGTTCCTAGGAGGAGATCTTAATGGCCATGTGAGGTGTGAACCTCGACGATATGAAGGTTTCCATGGTGGTTTTGGCTTTGGTGTGGTTAATGCAGAGGGTAAAGCTATTTTGGACTTTGCCTTAGCTTCTAATCTCACTATAGCAAACACGTGTTTTAAAAAGAGAACAGAGCATCTTATCACATACAAGAGCGGGGAAACATGTTCTCAAATCGATTTCTTTCTAGTAAGGAGATCGGATAGAGCACTGTGCACAAATTGCAAAGTCATCCCTGGAGAAAGTTTAACTACCCAGCATAGGGTGTTGGTTATGGATGTTCTTGTTAAAAACAGAGTTGGAAGAAATAAGCATAAACGAAGCCGTAGAACAAGGTGGTGGAAACTAAAAGGTGAAGCTCAAGAGCTCTTCAAAACACGAATGCTAGCAGAGAGGGTGTAGGAGGTACAAGGCGATGCTAATCACATGTGGAACACTATGGCTGAAAGTGTTAGGTTAGTTGCGGCTAAAACTGTGGGTATCTCACGAGGTGTTGGGCCTAAAGGAAAAGAATCATGGTGGTGGGATGCAAGCATACAAGATAAGGTGTAGGTCAAGCGGAAATGTTTTAAAGAATGGCAAGCTACAAGAAATAGTGAAAGTTGGGAGAATTATAAGGCAGCTAAGAAAGATGTTAAGAAGACAGTGGCTGAGGCAAGAAACCAAGCTTACGAAGGGTTTTATCAGGCTCTCGGGACTAAAGATGGAGAGAGAAGAGTCTTCAAACTTGCTAAGAGTAGAGAGCGTAAGACAAGAGATATCGATCAAGTGAAATGCATCAAGGATGAGGAGGGTAAAATCTTGGTTAAGGATCATGACATTCAAGATAGATGGAAGGATTATTTTCACAAACTCTTCAACGAGGGTCAGACGACAAGTTACAATTCAGATGGAATATGTAAGGAAGAGGACCTCAACTACAACTTTTATCACAGAATTCAAGAGCAAGAAGTGGTACAAGCTCTGAGAAGGATGGATAATGGGAAAGCAATTGGACCGGATAATCTACCAATTGAGGTATGGAAAAGTTTAGAAGGCAAGGGGGTGAGCTGGTTAACCAAACTTTTCAATGTGATTTTGCGTTCCAAGAACATGCCGGATGAATGAAGGAAGAATACCCTTATTCCTGTGTACAAAAACAAGGGAGATATTCAGAACTGCGAGAACTACAGGGGGATCAAACTCATGAGCCATACTATGAAATTATGGGAGAAGGTTATTGAGAGGAGGCTGAGGGCTGAGACATGTATTTCTGAAAATCAATTTGGTTTCATGCCTGGAAGGTCTACCACAAAAGCCATTTATTTACTGAGAAGATTGATGGAAAGATGTCAGAGCGCTCATAAGGATCTTTACATGGTTTTCATCGATTTAGAAAAGGCTTATGACAGAGTACCAAGGGATGTTTTGTGGAAGGCTTTGGAGAAGAAAGGAGTTTGTGTGGCTTATATACGGGCGATTCAAGACATGTATAACAGGGTTACAACTTGTGTGAGAACACAGAGTGGAGCGACGAGGGATTTTCCTATTACCATAGGACTTCATCAAGGCTCCGCTCTGAGCCCATACCTCTTTAATGTGGTACTGGATGTACTCACTGAACATATACAAGAGGCGGCACCAAGGTGCATGCTCTTTGCGGATGACATTGTGTTGGTCAGGGACTCCAAAGGCGAAGTCAATGCAACACTAGAAAGGTGGAGACAAGCTTTGGAGACTTATGATTTTCGTATTAGTAGAAGTAAGACAGAGTTTATGGCGTGTAAGTTCAGTGGCAGAGAAGGGGATCCTACAGATATTGTGAAACTCGGTGATCATCAGTTACAAGAAGTTACAAGCTTTAAGTATTTGGGAACGATTTTGCAAAGCAAAGGGGAAATAGAAGAGGATGTTAATCACAGGATTCAGGCAGGGTGGATGAAGTGGAGAAAGGCCTTAGGGGTTATCTGTGATAAAAAAAAGTGCCGCTTAAACTAAAAGGAAAATTATACCGCACGGCAATAAGACCCGCTCTATTGTATGGTACTGAATGTTGGGCGATAAAAGGGCAACATGAGCAAAAATTCAACGTGACTGAGATGAGAAAATAAAATAGGACTATGATCTGACCCAGCTATTGGTAAGCAATCAACAAAAGATTGAGGAAATAGACTGAGCCAATTCGTGTTCACCAGAACCATGTCAAGTTTTTCCCAAACCGCATCATCTCCAAGGCGCCCATTTGACCAAGTGAAAGCATTTCCGGCCGCTTTGAGGTCAATAAAGCCGCAACAATTAATCATCTCTGAGAAGTTGTGCGACCCTGGAATTTGACAGTTTCTACTTAATTTCTCATCCCTACACAACACTTGGTTAAGTTGCCTGCGACCACCCATGGTAAATCAACGGCATCATTCAAATCAGTCAAAAAGTTCTATAATTTGTGTCTGTCATGAGTTTTAGGTGAACCAAACACCCCAGTTAAAATAATGACATATCTACAACATCACATGTTACTGAATTAGTCCAAGCTAAAATTGATCCCCCACTTCTTCCTACAGCATCAACACCCACATAATTAGGAAAACCTAAACTCTACATCTTGGCAGCTACAAATTCTTTTTTGCAATGTGTCTCAGATAGAAAAACAATTTGGGGGTTGTTCAAGAAGCAAACTTGTCGAAGTCTTCGCATTGTTGAGGCCCCCCTAATACCCCGACAATTCCACCACAGAGATATCATGACACACGGAGAGATTAAACCATAAACTAACAAATAGAGATCCACAACCAAAAACAAGCAACAACCAATGCTCCAAAGACTCAGAAAGGGAAGCAGATACCAAAGGCTCACAATCATAGGCAAGAAATTAAACCCAAATGCTAGATTACCCCAATCCAGCTACCATAAAACTGATTTCACAATTGCCAAATCGCACAACACACCACAATCCACACAACCAACACAGACCAAATTGAACCTGGGGAAAACTCGTCCGTTTAACGGTCTGATGGTGAGATTCACACATCGTTCTGATGAAGAGAGCCGGTCGTCGTCGTCTGTAAAATATATTGTCGAAGAAGAGTGAAAACCTTTGTATTTAAGGTTGGATCTGAACCTGGAACTGAAGGAGAGGACTTTGTCGTCGTCGTCTGACTTTACACCGCCGTGAACCGCCGTCTATTTTACAGTCCGGCCGGTTGGAGGGAAACTATGAACACCACAGCAGAGAGACGTGGATATGAGCTTAGTAGATCTGAGGAAATAGTACCTTCGTCGCTCGGAGAAACCTTCGTCGCCGCCGTCCATATGTTTTACAATCTGGAGAAGCCTTCGTCGTCGGCGCTGTCCGCCACACACTCCCAGTCTGTTTTACAGTCTTAGGAAGTCTTCAGTCTACGCTTGGATCTTCAAAGGAGGATGCTATCGTCGCCTTCGCCGTCGTCCGTCGTACGGTCCGATAGCCGCTCGTCTTCCGTCGTCGCCATGCGCCCTCAATTCATTAATGATTTTGACTTATATTACATTCAATTCATTAAAAAGCAATTCCAAACACATTATTATTTCTATTAAAGCTCATTTTTATTTCTATCTTGATATAATTTTAAAATATTTATACAATTCTCTTTACTACAATTATTAAACACCTATATAAATAATTTCACATATAAAAAGTTTCATTAATAACAAAATACTTAAACACGTTCCACTAACAAAACACTTCATTACTAAATCCTATTAATCATATTTAAAAAGCAATTCAATTTTCTAAAACTAACCATATTTCTTTCATTGCTAACAATTTGCAAAGTAATGAAACATTTTTTTTTGGCCTGACAAAGTAATGGAACATTTGAAAGCAGTGAAGTGTTGTCAATCATTCTAGTTATGATTGGCTTCCAACATTCAATGGGCTTTTCATATAAGATACGATGATAATTAATTTTAGGCCAAAGTGCAATATTGGTCCTATAAGTTTGCATGAGTTCCCAGATCAGTCCTATAAGTTTTTTCGTCTCAGATTTGGTCCTATAAGTTTGAAAAATTCTCACCGTTAGTCCTATCGATATTTCCGTTAAATTTTTTCCGTTAATGCTGATGTGGCATGATGACTGGGATATTGAAGTGGCAAAGTGGAGTGAAATAGGACCATACTGCAACAAATATTAATATTGTGGATGTATTTAGTGAATTTGACGGAGGACTATGTTAAAATGCTCTCTCAATGTTCGTCGATATCACTCCTCTTCTTCCTCTCAATCTTCGTCGCTGTTTGAAGCTTCAATCTTCGTCCATGGCACAAAGCCGAATCCAATGCTTTTCCTTCTCTCGCCGTCGCCGCTGCCACAAAACCCAAGAAGAAGAAAGGCCAGACTGTGACCTTGGCTGAGTTCACCACCAAAAAGACCTTCATTACTCTGTTTTCCAATTCGTGTTAAATAAATGAATCCATCATGAATCTACTCAAAATCAAAAAATGTGAAAACAAACTCAAATCTGACTAACCAGATGTGCGATAACATCGCAGTCACAGCCAGTTCGGAAGTTGTGGTTAGGGAGTTGTTGGCGGAGTTGTTCGTGGTAAATGATTTACTCTTATCCATGGATTATCCTTAAAAAAAAGTTGTTAACCCGAAAAGTGAGTATGATTTATTAAATTAATGAACAAAAGCAATAAAATATTAAACAGAGTACACATACATACACACATATTTTTAAAAATACAAAAAAGTGTGAATGAATGAATGAATGAAAGAGAGGAATGAATGAGATTAATTGCCTGCGAGAAAGCTCCAAGACGCGAACCCTGGTGGATTGTGAAGTGTCGGAGCAGCCAAGAACAGCCAGTATTCCACACATTGTGAATTTGTTGTGATGTTTAAAGTGATGAGATGAAGAAAGTGAAAAGAAGTAAGAAAGAAGAGTTATATAAAAATAGAAAGAGAGAGAAAACGAAGAAGAAGGAGTTTGAAAAGGGAAAACAGAGTAACGAAGAGAAAGGAGAAGACAAATACAATTCAAGTGCTAAGTATTCTTCCCAAAAAGACCGGTCGGCAGCATCATGAGATCTTCATGCGTTAAGTGATCAGATTGCGAATTCTGAGTGGGTTTAGGGCCTCCATAGGTGGTGAACTCAGCCAAGGTCACAGTCTGGCCTTTCTTCCTCTTGGGTTTTGTGGCAGCGGCGACGGCGAGAGAAGGAAAAGCATTGGATTCGGCTTTGTGCCATGGACGAAGATTGAAGCTTCAAACAGCGACGAAGATTGAGAGGAAGAAGAGGAGTGATATCGACGAACATTGAGAGAGCATTTTAACATAGTCCTCCGTCAAATTCACTAAATACATTCACAATATTAATATTTGTTGCAGTATGGTCCTATTTCACTCCACTTTGCCACTTCAATATCCTAGTCATCATGCCACATCAGCATTAACGGAAAAAATTTAACGGAAATATCGATAGGACTAACGGTGAGAATTTTTCAAACTTATAGGACCAAATCTGAGACGAAAAAACTTATAGGACTGATCTGGGAACTCATGCAAACTTATAGGACCAATATTGCACTTTGGCCTTAATTTTAAAATCACTTGGGTCCAAATCTAAATCTTAAAAAAAAAAATATATATCTTAACTGGGTTGAGTGAATCAATGGAAGACCTATTTCATTATATTATGCGATGCCATCAGAATATAACTTCATTATCATTCCTCAGCCAATTAAAAAAATAAATAAATATAGACAAACTACCTGTTAGTGCTCCTAACATTTGGGGTCAATTTCAGTTATAGCCCCAATGTTTTATATTGTTGTCAATTATACCCTAATCTCAAATTTTTTTGGGCCAAAGTCTTATTTTGGTCCCTCAAGTTTGCTCAAATTTCATTTTGGTCCCTCATCTCAGTCTTTCATTCATCATCATCTTCATCACTACCACCACCACCACCGCCGAGCTTTTCAGCGAGGTTCGTCTTCTCCAACGAACTTTCTGGCGAGATACACGACGGCCTTGACGACTACAAAAGCTCCTAATCCAAGGTTTTTTGACCTCCTGAGTTCAATGGCGGCCTGCATTTGGCGAACAAATGATCGCAAATATGTTTTCAACGATTGTGAAATTTTTCGACGACTATGTAATTTTTCGGCAGCTTGCCAGTCATTTTTTCGCAAAATGGAGGCCGTCATTGAACTCAGGAGGTCAAAAAATTTTGGATTAAGAGTTTTCGTAGTCGTCGAAGTTGTTGTACATCTCGCCGAAAAGTTTGTCGAAGAAGACAAACCTCGACGGAAAAACTCGGCGGCGACGGTGCTGCTGCTGCTGACGGGGTGGTGCTGCTGCTGACGGTGGTGGTGATGGTGATGAATATGATGATGAATGAAAGACTTTGAGCTAAGTGACCAAAACAGAACTTCGACAAATCTGAGGAACCAAATAAGACTTTGGCAAAAAAAAATTGAAATTATGGTATAATTGACAACAATGTGAAATGTTTGGAATATAACTGACAAAAAACAAACGTTAAAGGCATAACTAAAACTGACCTCATACGTTAGGGGCACCGACAGTAACTACCTCCTCGAATAAACCATATAAGTCACTGACTGCAAGTCTGTTCTTGTTCTATTTGTTGGCTCGCCGGTCATTATTCAATTCATTACAAAGTACGATGTTATGGGAACTGTTAAGTATACCTAACAGTAACTACCTCGTCGGATAAACCATGAAACAAAATTCATAGAATAATGAAAAAGAGAAAAGTCTATGTATCATCCTGGTTTAAACACTCATAATAAATCTAATAAATTTTGCAGATTTGAATACAAGTAAAACGAATAACAATGAGAAAAAGACTTAAAGCATCAAAATAGCAATTATTAATTACCTAATTGGCCCAAATCTTTTCCGGAATGACAAGAAATGTCATATTAAGGGTCATCATCCAAAAGCACATAATGAATCATATATGGCCAGGATAGATAGTCATTGGATTGCCTGCTTGATATTTAACATAAGGTGTACACCCTAAGTGTAGTAAATGGAGAAATGGATAATAAAAAAGGGGTCCCTTTTCTTTTTAAGTAACATCCAAAGAAAAAATACACACAAAATTGGAACTCCGAATGCGATGAAACAAGATCAGCTGCCACCCAAAGCCGCAAGTATTTAAAGCCGAAACCGCTCGAAGTTAGCCGTCACCACTAGCTACACAAAGTTGACAGAAATTCAAGCGCCTCCCTTCTGTTTTAATGTGATCTTATCCCCAAGACTGAGAGCTATTCCCTGAGTTTTACTTCTTATTCTGATGTATCCACTCAACTTACCATCTGATTGCTTCTCAATGCTTACATTCACAAGAGCATCTTCGCCAAAAACACTCTTGGCATAAAGGTTTGCAGCTAGGAAACCACATTCGCCTTCCAGGGCCGATCTGAAACCCAACACAGCAAGTGACAATGGAAACCACAATAAATGAATCAGTTAATCACAAGGCATGGATTTTCACAAAAAGTAACATCAAATTTTTTTATGCTAATCAAATGAATGATTGTTTAAGAAAGGACAAGTCAAAATAAATCTCATAGATATTTTGAAAGCTTTGCAGATCAAAATCATAAATCATTATCAACTGATTCTGTATTTATCAGTTTCAGATATACCATATCGCCTGTTTTTGTGTCACTAAGGATTGATCATATTAAAACAGGGCTAACAATAGAATTTCAAGCAGGAAGTTAAAGAACGTACGGTGGAGTCAGGCATTTCATATTGGTAGACTTCATAATGTGGTTCAGGAACTCTCTCTCGTCTTGTATTACTGTATTTACAGCAACCTGGAAACAGGAACCAATGTTAAATACACTCGCAGAATTAGACATCATCCAAATATTGCAGAAACAGGTTGTCTTGAAGTTGATATCTGAGTACAAACCGGTATCAACATATTATGGCAAAAATATACAAATATATACATATATATATATATATATATGTATGTATGTAAATTTTTTAATCCATGCTTCCCTTATATACCATACATCACAGGCTATAAGGACAAATATCAAAATATCAAATGTAAACCAAACAGAAGATCCAGTGCATGGTACCAAACTCAAATGAAATACAAATTTACCAATTTATTTACCTCCCCAATTACACCAGAAAGACAAATTGCGGTAACAGTATATAAATGGACTCACTTCCAGCCATAGCTTCTCAATATTCATATCATTAGGGAACACCCAATCAATATAGCCAATCACTAGTCGGAAATAAAAATCTAATCACCCAGCATGTTTCTTTATCAAGTCTCTCATCAATAAAACAATAATAATGACAAACCACCAAAGTACCAAGAGAGTCCGCTTCAATACAATATTGCTTTATCTCAATCATCAAAAAGGCATAGTTGATTGCATATGACACCAATGGAAACATTTCATGAGATTAACCTCTCATCATATTCTAGCACTGAGATACAGAACTTCAATAGCTCATAATCTAGATGCTTGACTTTATATATTATTTTATAGAATTTTTATTTTATTAGGGTTTTAATTCATGAATTACAGTTTTTGTTTTATTTTCAAATATTTGGAATAAATAACTATTATTCAGGTCTGTGAGTTTCTTACAGGTTCTGCATCAGCAGGTACCCTATTAACTATTAAGATATGACCAAGAAGGCAAGAATAACAAATAGAACCCCTAATCATTTAAAAAAAAAAAAAACTGAGTGTTTTGTTTTTCAATAACAGAGGCGTGAACAATAAACAGGTAGCTCGATAGAATTAACTTGCCGATCAAATAGAAACAGAGGAAAGATATACCTTGTTTTCCCATTCAAATTCAGCCCACATAGTTCTAAATGCCACATCAGCGCAAGATGCAGGAGAGATGTAGTCCATTATATCAATATGAATGTCATTGAGAACTATAACTGTTCTGTCGAGCACATTTGAAGATGCTTCATAAACTATGTTACCAAATATAACCCCTGTTTCAGTGGAAGACACCTTGATGTTAGCCTTAATCTGTTTGCTTGATTCTGGAGCTAGTGTATAGTTTTGTGGGCGCTCAACAAGTTTGAGATCACCCATGGTTGCCAACTCCAAACACAAATTCTGGAGGGTCTCCTTAGTTCGGTTGATAACAGTAACATCGAGGACAATGTCGTAGTGGTGCACTGTTACATATGCTTCAGCATAAACAGGATCACTGAACCCAGTAAGCTGAAGAATGCGATTGAGCTTATTTGCATCATCCCCATCGTTGGTGAACTCTCCAGTAGCTCGTTTGAGATCATCTTGGACCTCATCCTCTAGCTCGAGTTGACTCATACCCTAGAACAGATTTAATTTGCACACAAAGCCTTAATATTTGAAGAAAGAAATGAAGAGGTAGCAATAGGCATATAAGAAATGCTTATTCAAAATCAGCAGAAACTTAGATTGAACATTTAAAGAAAATACCCCTGAATGACACAAAAGGCAAAGAGCATTTTACATGGATACAAAGCAAGAACAAGAAAAATTACTAACTACTTGTTTAATCATTCTGACATCAATCAATCATAAAACAAAGGGAGTTCATATCAACATAAAAAAATCAAAGTACAAACATTAATTATGATTGAAACATAAGAAATGAAATTTTCAAGGTGTATCATCAAAAAACAAACTAGTTGCATATATTATAGAGAGAGTACATATGTAACGCCAATATACCTTCCTGCTCTTCAAATGGTAAAAATCAATAAGATCATCTGGTTGTGCATTAGATATTTGAGCCTTTGCTTTAATCTCCTCTGTTTCACGGCGCTGCTTGTCAGCAAGCATTTTAACAAAGCTCTGTCTGCATGATTGTAGCCATATCTTCCTTATATCATCACCTGTATTGCAAAGCAACCTAATACAAAGGACAATCCTATCATGAGAATCATTATCAATGGGATGTGGAAGAACTGAAGATTGGCCCAGCTGCAGCATTGAGACCATGATCAACAAGGCCTGTGTAGAGGCTTTGTTGACTTCAACTTTTGAAGTCTGAACCTCTTCCAACCGTAAGATAAGTTTTGTCAGTGTACATGCAACAACAGCCCCAAGAAAGAAATCACCTGAAAGAATCAGAGATCTCAAGTTCCCCGTAGAAGTCAATGATCCCTGCACCAGGGTAGGTGGTGACATCGCAGTTTCCAGTGCAGCACTTTGGGTGGCATAGGTCCCATCTGCAAGAATCGCAGGCCTTCTAGAGGACAGAGCCACAGTGGATGCGCTTATCTGTTGTGTGCTTTTTGATGTATCTTGGCCATCTCCTTCCTCAATGGGCGTATAAAATGGGAGGTCGCCAAGACACTGCTTAATGGTGGCTATTCCGCTCTCAACTTCTGAAAGTGAGAGGCAGTATTCACCAATTATCCATAGAGCGCATGAACATACTCTTGCAGCACGAATTTGATAGAAAGTATCCAACAGTCTCGTGATTATAGAAATACGTAATTTTGGATTTGTCTCAATAATCTCACGCACAAAAACAACAACATCCATGGCAGAAGCGACATTACTATCACCCAAGAAGTCCATCAACAGGTGCACAACAGTGCTTGCCACCTCTGGGAACTTAACGGCACAAGAATGTATAGCTTGCACCAGCATCTGCCTATACTCACCATTCTTCTCATGCTCCCCACTCTGAGTTTTCACAACTTCTTTCTTTAGTATCATAACAACCTCATCAATGTTCCTTGGAGTAATCAACTCCAGAGCAATATCAATGGTCTTCCTCCTAATATCAAGATTTGGACTTGAAAGCGCTCTAAGAACATCCATAACCATTTCTACCATAATCTCCCTATTTGAAGTTTTCAGTTCATTGAGCCTATCAAGTACGATAAGTTTCACATTATTATCACTCTGTGAAAGCAACAATTGACAGTAAGTACTAGCAGCAGCTCGAATAGCAGTGGGGGCAGAGGAGAGTGACACAAGGGTGCTGGCACATTCATAAATAACTGCAGTGGATGGAGCATTCAACAACGATATAATAATCTTTATGTACTTTCCCTTCTCACCCTTATTCGATCTACAGACCTTCCTAATCAACTCCAAGACAACCATTTGAAGTTGCTCGCCCCAATCATTAATTTTATCGATATTGGTAAAAAGGAAATTAACAGCTCGATCCTGAGCACAATTAAAGAGCATAAGGAAAGCATTTCGCTTACTGGAGGAATCCTGTTCCGTAGACAAGAACTTTTCGATGATTTCCGGAGCACTATCGAGCAATAGCTCACCTTGGGGAAGCTTGTAGACGGACATGACTGCCAGCACAGCATTTCTTCGAACAAACGGATGGCGATGCTCCAAATTGCTTAGAATCGAAGGGATTAACGGTTCAACGATCTCAGTCTCGTTTAATCGACAAAGGAAGCGTAATGTGACCCCGCGAATGTACTCATTGGGATGTATTAAATTGTTGCGAAGGTTCTGGCAGATTAGGATCATCTCAGGAAGAACCTTACCCTTTGAATCTGTTTTCTCAATGATCTCCAAATACAGAAGGAGAAGCTTCTGAACAGTGTGGTCTTCAGAGGGAAGAACATAGCGGATGATGGTGATGAAGAGTTGGGGAATGGTCTCGCCATTGAGCAAAAGCATGATGGCCTTCTTCAAGGCGTCAATCTTGGCGTAGACATCATTCCCTTCGAGAGCTTCTTTGATCTCGTTGGCTAGTGCCGGAGTGCCCTTATCGAAGTGTACGAGTAGAGTGCAGGATTTTTCCATTTTCGTCAAGATTGGGATCTGAAATTGGGGAGAATTCAGAAACCAGAGTGGTACAGATCTGAAATCGAGGTTTGAAAATCAACCAGAAATTGAAATAACTGGAATTCGATCGGCTTACCTATATGAAATTAGATCAGAGAGAGAGAGAGAAGGAGCGAGCAGATCTGTGAGTTCAATCACTTCATGAGTTTCGTTTCGTGTCGGAGAAATTATGAGAAATTGAGAATGGAGAAATTGAAAAGAAAGAAGACCAACAAAAAAACCATAGAAATTTCTCAATTTAATGGGCCGATTGATGTGAAATTTAAACTGGATTCATATTAGGCTTTTTGGAATAACACTTGCATCGATTTCCTTAAGCCACATTCGGCCCATAAACTTTTTCTTTGTTCATACTCCATTCGTTGTCCATCTTTTGATTAAAGATGGTTTTTTTGCAACAAACAAAAAAGAAGGTTTTATTATTTCTTAAAGAAGATTTTCTCACCAACAATTGTTTGATGAGTGAGAAAAAAAAAAAAAAAACAGATCCTCTTTATGAGCGAGAAAATCCTCTACCTTCTCTCTAAAAATCTTTTCCCCTTCCAACTTCTTTGCTTTTCCGCAAAACCCATCTGGCATTTATGAACTGCTACAATATCAGCCCTAAACTATCCCTGAGTTAATCTATCCCTATTCCAGAATCAGACGTTTTCTCATGATCTCCCCCCTGATTCATCACACAATAGCCCCAGCCTTCATGATTACCTATTAAAGATACATTTATTACAAGGCTCTTCATCTGATTACTCTCCACCTCTAGATGCATTATCTCATTAAATGCTTGGGCGCCCTTTCGACTACGTTACCTTCCCCAGCCTATCATCTTCCCTGCCGTGCCTTTCCCCTTCTACTTCCCGTCATCATTACCTGCATCCCCATTTATTTTTCTCGGCCGTCGACTCTTCCCCATACAGATTTTTACCTGCCCAGAAAATCCTTTCCCTTATCAGTTCTCTGTCCTCTGTCTCTCCCCTCAGTCATCTCTGTTCTATCACTCTCCTCCCCTATTTATTCTTGCACACGAGCCATGGAAACTCATCCTACTGTTCATGTTCCTCCTTCTAAACCTTCCACCACCCTTTTTACATCTCATCAGTCATACATTAGCAGTCTCTTTTCCTTTCCTTCTCTCACTCCACTTCTTCTCTCTCCTCTCCTTTGCCCACTATCTTTTCTTCCGCATGGCCTTCTCCTACCCTCTCTCTGTTAATCAAAGCGCTATGGCTTTCTCCCTCTCCGCGGTCCCTAGACAAGGCCCCATTCTCTCCATTAATCCAAACCTTAGACACCAAAGACACCATGCATGGCAACACAAAGCTTTGGGAGTCATCATAGACTCTAACCCCCCTCCCATGCATCGTCTTCAACACATTATCGAGACCAACTGGACCCTCCTTGACCCCGTCTTCGTTGAAGCTCAGTTTGGCAACTTCTACATCCTTCATTTCGAAAACGAAGAAGATCTTGACACCATGATCCTCAAGGGGCCATGGTCCATTCAAAACCGTCTTTTTGTCATCAACAAATGGGAACCGGATCTCGCTACTACTGACCTTAAAGTCGACAAAGTCGCTATTTGGTTCAAATGTGTTGGAGTACCCCTGGAACTCTACTGTAGTGAGTTCGCCACACAAGTCGGCAACCTCCTTGGTGAGGTCGCTTAAATAGACAACATCAATCTTCTCTCCTTCAAACCTGATCACCTAAGAGTCAAAGTCTACATTGACCCTTCGAAGCCAGTCCCCACTGGTTTTTACCTTCCCTTGTCAAATGGGTCTATCAAATGGATCTCATGCCTCCCTGAAAGAGTCTACCGCCTCTGTGAACACTTCGGCAGAATAGGACATCTCTATGATCATTGTGACTGGAGCGACACCAGAGTTGCAGTAGAAGTTAAAACTCAAATCCATATCATGATGCTCAAGATGGGTCTAACTCATTGGGCTCACTCCCCTGTTTCTCCACACTTTACCAGACCTAACAGGAAGCAAGGAAATAGCTATCTCAGGAAAACCACCATGGTCTACGTGTATTATGATGGCATAGGTCACGCATACATAATCTCAGACAAACACCCACCTCCACACACTACAAATACTGTCTCAGGCCACTTCTCGGACTCTGACTCCTCTGACAGCGAAGAGCTCTCTGACATGGAGGTTGAATCTGTCCAGGAAGATCCAGAATCGATCAACACTATGCACTTACATGAATCAACCCAAGAATCCAGAGAAGAAGCCCCACCCATTCAAACCTCTCCTTCTTCATCTTTTTCCACCATACATACCCCTCCAACCCCTCTAAATGATCCAACCATTATCTCCCCCACTACCACCCTCTCCAATCCTCTCTGCATGCATGAACCTCCCCCTTCATTTAATCTCCCAACCACCCCCGAGAATGACCCCCACCATCTCACATCGTACTGGAGACCTGACATATCCTCAGATAATGATTGGGATAATCTTGCCCCAACCCTTTTTAGTGTCGAATCCTACTACACACCGAGGGACAATAATGGAATCTTTGTCTTCAAAGGGAAAAATTTGTCCCCCTTCCTCTCCAAGAATCTTTCCATATTACTCTCATCTACTACAAAACCTCCCTCGATATCCCATCTTTTCTCCCTCTTCCCTGGTCTTGCCTCTTTTTTCCACAACAACCCAAAAACAGGTTCCTTGGCCCCAATCCGATCCTTCTACACGGAAAGACTCCATTATTGGGCCAAAACCACGGGACAACATAACTTGGGTGACTTGGGCCTCGGCCTGATTCTGCAGCCCACCTCCAGCAAGGGTTTCACTTGGGACTTATTCTCATTCAAGTTAAACAACTCGTCGTCTCCATTCTGGTCATCTCACAAGATCTTGCTGCTCACAAACCCCAAAGGTCGGTTTCTTGTCTCTCCTCTCAACGATGTCTTCTTTTCCTCTTGGTATGATTGGATGCTCCGTGAGACCACCATCTTTTCCTCTCCCATGGTCAAATCCCAAATCCCTCTCATCAAAACTTCGCCTAGGCTGGAGATCCTCCTCAACAAAAGAAAGAGGAAAGAACTACTTACCTACATTTCCAAAAAGAAGCAGAGACGCTGCAATCCTGAAGCTACCTCCTCCAACATCTCGTTCACTTGGGAATCTCCACATGCTAGCCAGCCTACGTTCCCTACAAATCCCCGGCGTGCTAAAAGGAAGATTAATCCCTCTGATGACTCTTACTGGAAAGCAGCTGAATCCTACAAAAAAGCTATTCTTCGCCACGGCACCCCGACATCGAAAATCATCCCAAATAATGTGCTCATGATGGAGCTTGGTCACAACTACTCTCTTCTTCTGAATGGGTTAGGTGAGGTTGTCCCTGAACAGCCCCCCACGGACCCATGATTGTCCTCTCCTGGAACTGTCGAGGCCTTAGGAAAGCCTCGACAAGACGAAGGTTGCGCCATCTAATCATCCTGTACAAGCCTTCTTTAGTGTTCTTATGTGAAACTTTATGTTCTGTTTCTTGTTGCTCTTCTTTTCTTAGTAATCTAGGTTTCTCTTCTTGCATTGGTCTGGATGTAATTGGGAAGAAGGGGGGGGGGTACTATTTTGGCTTGGTCTAACAATGTTTCTTGTAACATCATCTACCTCTCTCCCCACTGGATTACTGCTAATGTTCAAATGAATGATCTCCCTTTGGTTTACTTGTCCTGCGTTTATGGCCCACCTGACACAAATAATAGATCCACTCTTTGGAATTACATCAGATCGTTGTCTGCATCTAACACTCTTCCTTGGATGCTAATTGGGGATTTTAACCAAGTAACTTGCTCCGATGAAAAAATCAGTAAAATTTTCACCACACCTGGTGCCACTGATTTCAAAAACGTTATTGATCAATGCGGGCTTCTTGACATCAAACCTTTTGGAAACTGGTTCACTTGGTGTAATGGTAGGAAAGGTCAAAACTGTGTGTGGGAAAGACTTGACCGTGTACTCATCTCTGAAGACTGGCTTAACCTCTTCCAAGACTTCAATGTCGAATGCCTTCCTATCCTTGCATCTGACCACAGTCCCCTCATCGCCTCTACTGTAAGCATCACTCCCTTCAGATACAGACCGAAACGATTCGAGGCAATGTGGACCTTGCACCCAGACTTCAAAGATGTAATAAATACTGCTTGGTCTACCCACTGTCACGGCTCTCTTGCCTTCTCCGTAGCCAGGAAAATCAGCCATAAGCTTTCTTCGCTCCTTGACTGGAATAAAAACACCTTCGGTAACATTCATCATAAACTCAAGCTTCTCAATTCTCGTATCTCTGACCTTCAAAGCAATATCCCTTCTCTCTCCCCTGACAATCATCAAGATGAAATTGATGTCCGAACCGAGATTGAGAAGTTGCTTGAGATGGAAGAAATCCATTGGGCTCAAAAGGCTCGTCAGTTATGGCTTGTTGGTGGCGACAGAAATACAAAATTTTTTCACTCTGTGGTTAAAAAGAGAAGGATCTCAGGAAGGATTCTAAAAATCAAGGGCAACAATGGGGATTGGATCAACAATTACAAGGATATGGAAAACTTTATGATCAGGTTCTTCCATGACTCTTACTCTAACCCCAACGACCCCTCTCTTGATCAAATCTTGGATCGTCTTCAAGACCTCAACATACCTTCGCTTTCTGATGCTCAGAAATGGAATCTCTCTAGAGGAGTTACAGAAGATGAAATCAAAAAGGCCATCTTTCAAATGAAAGCCTATAAAGCCCCTGGTCCCGATGGGCTTCCCCCTGGCTTCTTTCAAATCAATTGGGATGTTATCAAGCATGATATCGTCAACATGATCCAATCCTTCTTCCATCATGGCCACCTCCTCAAAGAATTCAACCATACTTTCATCACCCTCATTCCCAAAGTTCCTGTCCCTTCCACTATGAAAGATTTTCGCCCCATTGGCCTTTGTAACTCAATCTACAAGATTATCTCCAAGATTCTAGCTAACAGAATGCAACCTTTCATGGACCTCATCATTGCTCCCAATCAAAATGCATTCATCAGGGGTAGACAAATCTCTGACAACATTTTTCTAGCCTAAAAAATTATGGGTACTCTCCACAAGGCAAAAAAACACAAGACGCACTGGGGTGCCCTCAAGTTAGACATGGCCAAAGCCTTCGACATGCTGAGTTGGAACTTCATCAAAGTTGTCCTAACAAAGATGAACTTCCCCCCACATTTCATTTACATCATCATTCAGTGTATCTCAACTGTCAAGTACACCCTTCTCCTCAATGACCACAAAGTCAACTCATTCCTCCCTCAAAGAGGCATTAGACAAGGAGATCCACTTTCACCATACATCTTTATCTTATGCTCCAATATTCTGTTTCTGATGCTAAACAAAGCCCAAGATGAAGGTTTAATTTCTGGTGTTAGATTTGCAAGAAGAGGACCTGAAATTACTCAGCTAATGTTTGCTGATGATACCCTCCTTTGTTTCAAAGCATCCCAAGAGGCTTGCAACAATCTCAAGACCATCCTCAACCGCTATTGTGACATCTCTGGTCAACAAATCAATTTCTCCAAATCCACTGCAATTTTTAGTCCCAATACTCCTAGGGTCTTCAAAAAGTTTTTTGCCAAAACCTTGAATGTGGCGACTTCAAACTCCTTAGGCAAGTACTTGGGGGTCTTCGTGGATGGGAAAAACTGCATAAAGAGGAATGGTCAGGACCTTCTTGACAAGTTTGACATAGCCATACCTACTGAAGTCGTCAGTGAACGTGATGAAGTAAGAGTAACCACCTCTAGCTTGAATACTTATGGGTCCACATACATCACTATGTATGATCCCCAATAAGTCGGACGCCCTTTCACTGTGTCCAGTGAAGGGAGCCTTTGTCATCTTTCCAAGTAAACAAGATTCGCAAGCATCATATGATTCAAAATCAAATGAGCTTAGAAGTCCATCTTTATGGAGCTTCTCTAGGCGTTTCTCGTTTATATGGCCTAAACGACAATGCCAGAGGTATGTTGGATTAGATTCGTTAATCTTAATCCTTTTCGTATCAATGTTATAAATATTGTTATCACGTTGACGTTCCAATTTTAAGATGCAATGATTATCAAATAAACATTATCTTTATAAATTGAACTCCTTCCATTACAGTTAACA
>QANZ01024968.1:0-16654 GCA_003254925.1 Chamaecrista fasciculata | reverse complement strand
GAAGCATCTAGTGCATGTATCTCTATACACCGAGGTCATGCTGGTCTTAGTTCATTTACGTTCCCACGTGAATGATCGACCAGGGACAGGTTTTAGATTAATTATCATATAATTAATCAAGGATTGTTATCATAGTAAACACGCTAATAATATGATAACCATTAATTTATCTCCATAAATTAATTGATATGTTCAAAACATATTTATAAAATGATTGGTCCTAGGGCACAATCTCCAACAGCATGTGCTATCTCAAATCAAAGGTATTCCCATACCCCTTTCAAATGAACCTGATAAACTTCTCTGGTCTGATCACCCTGAGGGTGTTTAAACGGTTTCTAAAGGATACAAAAAGCTTCTCTCGGATTCCCTTAACGGCCACACCCCAATCGCACAATTTTCCTGGAATGAGCTTTGGAAGATTAAGCTACCAAATCGAATTCTCATGTTCATTTGGAAACTGCTTCACAATGCCCTACCGTGTGGGGACACTCTTGTGGCTCATCATGTCCCACTGACTTCTTCTTGCCCCCAATGTTCTGGTGGTAATGAATCCTTAAAGCACCTTTTTCTAGATTGCCATTTTGCCCGTGCTATTTGGTTTGGCATTGACCTATCCCTCAGATCGCATATGGTGTCCGATACGGACTTTCCCGCTTGGCTGGCAATGCAGCTCTCTTCCCTCTCCCATCTTGATGAAGGTCTCACGATCCTCAAGTGGATATTCATTACTCTCGATATTATTTGGCAGGCAAGGAATTCCAAGTTGTGGAACAACTCATCTCCTACTCCAGCTGAAGCCATTACCAAAATCAAATGCCGTTTTTTTGGCTTATGATCAAGCCTTCTCGGAAGCTACCAACACTGTCTCTCCTTCTCTGCCCCCTGCGTCTTCTGCTTCACTCCCAAAAATCAGCCATATTCCCCCAGGCAACTCGTGTATCATCAACTGGAGAAAAAAAGAGCAACACAACTTCTGCCTGGCTGGAGTCTTCATTGCAGGCGAAAATGTTTGTTGGGTTGGTATGAAATTCCCCAAGGATATCAAAAAGCTTGAAGGTTGCATCCTATTTATTAGAGACCTTCTGCAAAGTTGTCACAGTTGGTTCTCCTCGGACCTACTTCTTGCTGTCCCTTCTCCTGCCTTGATCCCCAAGCCGCGCCTCAACAACTCTCCGTCCTCCATGGGCCTTCTATGCAGGGATATTTGTGGCCTTATGGCCCATCTAAACATGACCCTTTGCTCTTGTGATGTTAATTTGTTTAATTATGTTTCCTGCCCTATTCTTAATTTCCATTCCAATTGTAAACTCTTTTTCTTTTAGTTCTCTATCTGTTTGGTATCAAAAAAAAAAAAAGCCTTGGAGTCAAAATTGTTATGAGAGTTTTATTTAACTATTCACTCCAAGTCCGAACAATATTAGTTTTCGCCGTTTTACGGATAAATAGGAAAAACTCATGGTTATACAAACGAAAATTCTCTTTTGACAAAGAAAAAAGATTTTCTTTCCTTTTAGGAAAATATTTTTTTGGATGTGTGGACAATTCTTGTTAGGTCAAAGGGTTATTTTGGTCTTAAATGTATGCCCTAAGTTCATTTTGGTCATTTATGTTTCAAAATGTCCAAATTAGTCTTAAATGTTGACAAAATGTTTCATTTTGGTCCCAAACTATTGAATATGATCATATTTTTCTCGTTCCAAGTGTGAATGTGACAAGTTCAAAGCTATGTATTATTCTCAAAAAGTAATTTTTCAATCTAATTGAAGTCATCGGAAAATAAAGTCAAATCTATTCCGAAAGTAGATCGTTAGTTTCATGGTCAAACAAGCGAAATTGATCATATATCTCTCATTTCAAGTTCGAATATGACGAATCCAGATCTACGAATTACTCTTAACAAGTCCTTTGAACTTGAAATGAGAGACGAGAGAAATATGACCAAATTCAATAGTTTAGAACCAAAATGAAACATTTTATCAATATTTAAGACCAATTTAAATATTTTGAAATATAAAGGACCAAAATAAATATTAAGACATACATTTTGGAGCAAAAATAATCATTTGACCTTCTTTCTAAATCTACAGTAAAAGAAGATACTTTTCTTTGAAGAACAAGTTTCAATTCTATTAAGTATCAACTAAGAGGATAGATGTCAAACTGGTCTTCAATTATCTTTGTCATTTTATATGTGTTGTATATGTTTTAGATTGCAGGCTGGGCCTATAGGCTTGAGCCCCTTCTTCTTGAAGCAAGCGCGGCCCATTTTTAATAAATATATTCACTTGAAATGTAAAATAAAAAAAAATAAATAAACCTAATGAACTATAAAATAACAGAGGATGAATAGACAAGAAAAAGTGCAATTATATCACATGCAATTCCAATAAAACTTATTGTCGTTTTTAGGTCTAACCGCCTCTTCCTTTTGCTCTTTTTCTTTTGTGTGAAGCTCTCTTAAGGTGCCGCTGTTTTAGCGACAGTGGCCCTCCTTTATTTATCTAAAATTGAAAATCCTTCTTCCATGAGGGTTCCTCTCTCTCTTTATGAGAGTGTTACTTTATTTCAAGGGTTTTGTGGCAGCAGCGTTTTAGATCAGAGATCTCATGACGTCGATCTGGTCTGACTTTCTATGCGACGGCAACTACATACTAGGCATTCCACGATGGCTTTCTGGTTTGGTTCTGGTTTTTAGGTGCTTGGTGGAGTTTTATTCTGGGTTAGGTATGTCCATGGCGTCGTCTCTTATTTGCTTCCAAGGCGGCATTTTATCAAATAATTATTGTTGCTTTGAGTCTGTTGGTTGTAGCTTTAGTTGGATCTCTAGATCTATTAATTTGGCAGCTGATTGTCTTGCCAATTTGTCTTATACGAGGATGGGTCCTCTTGGATAGGTTGCAAAACCCCTACCTTCGTTAGTTGATATCTTGTCTAGTGATGCTGCTTATTTTGCTTTGTTTTTGTTTGTACTGTGTTTGGCTTTGCTTTACTTTTGAATGAATTATGTTTCAAATAAAAAAAAATCCAATAAAACTTATAGATTTCAAGTAAATACCAGTGCAAATTGGGAAATGGATCCTCTAGAGTTCCTTTCTTTAGAGTTCTTGTGAAGTATAAGAGAGAAAAGAAGAGAAAAGAAGAGAGAGAAAGAGAAAATATTATTTTACATATTTTTATTTCATAAATTTCATATTTTCTCTCTCTAAGCTTCTTCTTCCTTTCTCTCTCTAACTTCACGAGAACTCTAGAAAAAGAAACTCTAGAGAATCCAATCTCGGTGCAAATTGTCCTTATATTGCGATAGCCACAAGGTTGTTGAATGTTGACTGTGGCAGAAATGAAGAAGAGACGCTCAAAAACTCACAAACTCACTCACAGTGTAAGGGCTTCAAAGGTGTGTCAAATTTGTGAAATTTGATGTCTTATCTTTTAGCTTTTTAGGATTAAAATATTATTTCTTTATTATATTATAGAGTAAATTAACAATTTGGTCCTTAAAATATCACTGAGCTGACAACGTAATGTTGGGAATCATGGAGGCGGCGCAGCGAAAGCCAAAAATAAAACGATTAAAAATAAAACGCCACTCTATGATTTCCAAAGAGATCCGCTAGATGAATTTAAACCGGTAAAGTCAGTGGTATACCTCACGAGTTTCAATCGGTCCGGTTGAATGGGGCGAATCCGAGAAGTCCACTTGACGCGTCCTTCCTCCGCCGGTAATCCACACGAGCAGTTTGATGGCACCAAGGTGCTAGCCTTCAGTTCTTTTCTCCAAAAGAACTCGGAAACTCGATCTACGGTTCTTGGTGATCAAGAACAGTTCTTGAACCAAGAAAATCAATCAAGAACAATTCTTGATCTATACAATAGGTGGCGCAAGAAACCAAGACTCCTCTTGTTTTCTCTCTCAAAACCCTAGCTATTGGACAACTCGATTTCTCTCTCACTCTTGGAGAAACTCGAGTTTCTCTCTCTAGGCTTAGGGTAGGCGAATTCTCTCTCTTGTCTCACAAAAGAAGAAAGCCAAAAATTCACTAATGTGAACTAGGGTTGCCAAGTCGACTTGCTTGGCCTTATTTATAGAGTTGGGGAATTTTGATAATTATAATTAGGGAATCCCTAAATTATAGGATTATCAAATTATAAAATTATAAGATTACAATAATTATAATTTTAGGACTTGAATTCTTAATTAAAATATTACCTTAATATTTTAATTGAATTCAAAATGCAATCTTTGAGAATCAAATTGGAAGATCAAATCTTCCTCCTTGGACCCACAAGAATGCGCCATCCCCTCTCTCCTTTTCTTTGGAATTTTATAAATAAAAAACATTCCTAACTCTTAGGAAGTCATAACCAACTTATTATCTTCCAAAGATTTTGAATTAAAATATTACTCTAATATCTTTAATTCAAATTTTGAAACTTGAAATCTAGATCAAATCTTTGAATTCAAATTCATGACTTTAATTAATAAAACAATTCTATTAATTAAAATCATCTCTCATGAGGCGCCACCCTCAAGCCCAATATTAGTGAATTTAATAAATCAATAATCTCCTAACTTTTAAGAACATTATCTAATTTATTATTCCCTAATATTATAATTGTAAATAGATTAATCCCATTAACTATTTAACAATTAATATATTTAAACTTGTCCCACAAATTTAAATATCATTACCGTAGATTTCATTTAAGACAAGACTTAATGTCCTAGACACTTAGCTATGTCTTAAATTGTGTCATGGAGTGACTCACGAATTAACCCTAATTCGTGTCCCTTAAGCGGTGTCCAGATCCTGCTCATGTGTGACCCAGCAGGCCTCACGTGAAGTTGGCAGCAAGCCATCTCTATGACTCACAAGTCGAGAGCGGACTCTAGCAAGCCATCACGACTACCCAAAATACGTGAGTTATCGTTTTCATATAAACCGACTTAACCTTAGTACTTCCTTCTCATAGACCCTTTTTGTCGCACGTTATCTTGGTCATGGATTAGGCACGAGAAAGTCATCCATAATCCAAACCACAACTTTCTCGATCTTCTTGAGTTAGTCCCATTTCCCAGCGTGGCCACGCATTTCTTGGACAGACTCATCGAAGGCGCCTGTTAGATATCTCTCACCGAAATGAGGGACAAAATCCCATCTTGGTCAACCACATTCCTCAGCACGGCAATCAACCAAACCCGTACCTAGCCCTTATGGCTACCCTGCTACGGGCAACGTTAGACTAGGCCAAAATCTAACAACTACAACGCCGGAATAATGAAGACCTCAGGTCTAAGGCATCGTGACAAGTGTACAGGAGAGGCTATGCTAATGACTAAACCCATGCAGGACTCTCCGGGTCAGTCCAGCAACTTGTAACCCCTTACATAATTGCACCATGACTCTCGTAAAGCATCTAGTGCATGTATCTCCATACACCGAGGTCATGCTGGTCTTAGTTCATTCTCGCTCCCACGAGAATAATCGACCAGGGACGAATTTAGATTAATTATCTCATAATTAATCAAGGACGCTATCATAGTAAACATGCTAATAATATGATAACAACATAATTTATCTCCATAAATTAATCAATATGTTCAGAACATATACCTAAAATGATTGGCTCTAGGGCACAATCTCCAACAGACTCCCACTTGCACTAGGTACAATCATTAATCAAACTGTTCCTACACTAGGAACATCCATTAATGTGTCTAATCTCCATTGACATTACATGGCTTTCATGTAAGACCCGTGCTAGGGGCTTCGTAAGAGGATCGACAACTTTATCCTCCAAGAGTTTTTCGGACTCAAACTCCTTTTTTCTTTGTACTAAAAAAACTTATTTTTTCTATTTTATTTCTGGGCCTTTTTTTAGGGCTTATGCACATATTTTATGAGAAATTTTACTATATTGTTGGTAGAAAAATATAAATTAGGAGAATAATAAAAGTTGTACTAGATTTTTTTTTGTCTTAATTTCTAAGAATACTTTCTCTGATTTACAATATCTATCATAGTTTTAGCAGTGGACCGTGCGGTGCAATAAGAACAAATGGCGTGACGCCACGTATGCAAGTGCACCCACGTGGCGGCCCGCCATTGGTCCTTGCCGCACTGCACACCGTGCGGTACGGCAGAGGATCTGTTTCCCATAGTTTTGGAGATTTTTATTTTCAAAATATCTGATGTTTTACAAAATGAAGAAAACATTAATTATTTTCTTACAATTTTATATCTACCTATTCTCTCTTAATAATAAATATCCTTTGAAAATATAAAAGAATAAATAAGGGTAATATAGTCATTTTATCCTAGATTTTTCTAAGTTCAAGATGAATTAATCATTTTCTTGGTCTATGTGCACCCACCAAATTACTGCAGATATTGTGAACCAGAGGGAGTAAAATGAAATCAAAACAAAAAAGACTAAATCAATTCATATAAAATTTAAATAATAAAATGGAATATGACTCTAACATAAAAGATTAGACATTAGAATGATAATTTATTAATTGTTGTCTAAAACAAATATATATTTATAAAATGTATGTATCATCTTCTTATTAATAATGACACATTTTATTAATAAAAAAAGTCAAATGGTCATTTTGGTTCTAAATGTATGTCTTAATGTTCATTTTGATCCTTTATGTTTCAAAATGTTCAAATTGGTTCTAAATGTTAGCAAAATGTTTCATTTTAGTCTCAAACTATTGAATTTGATCATATTTCTCTCGTCTCTTATTTCAAGTTCAAAGGACCTATTAAAACTTAAAAGTAAATCGTATCTCCAAATTCGTCGCATCCGAACTTGAAACGGGAGATGTATGATTAATTTTGATTGTTTGACGGTGAAACGAACAATCTACTTTTAGAACTAATTTGACCTAGTTTGCTGACGACCCAAACTGGATAAAGAAAGTATTCTTAGAGAACAATATGTAGTTCTGAACTCGTTATATTCGAATTTGAAACGAGAGAAACGTGATCAAATTTAATAGTTTGGGATCAAAAGGAAATAGTTTGCCAACATTTAAGACCAATTTGAACATTATGAAACATAAAGAATCAACATGAACATTAAGACATACATTTAGGACCAAAATGACTCTTTAACAAAAAAAACTATGAAATATGAGTAAACTATTAAATAGGTCCCTGGATTTATGAGGCACTGGCATTTTGGTCCCTGGATTAATGAAACAGATGAATAAGTCCCCGAATTTGTCGAACGTTAGTCAAATAGGACCCTCCGTCAAGTTGACGTTCCAAAAAAAACATGACGTGGTCGTTAGTGCACTGACATGTAACGTTAAGTGCTGACATGGCACATTAACTGCCATGTCAGCACAGGTTAAACCGAGAAAAAAAAACATGTCAACTGTGTAAATTTCGCCACATCAGCATTATTACTTAAAAAAAAAAAAGAAAAAGCCTGATTTGAGCAATTAGGTCTCTGACCCATTTTTATCCCATTATTTTCAGTTCCTCCTCTTTTTCATCATCTTCATTCATTTTAGTCTCAAATCCTCACTATAAAATTGTAAAGTGTCTCAAAACTCTTCCAAACATTCCAATTTAGTCCTTAAAAGTATTAAAAACCCTAAAACCTAAACCCCAAACCCTAAACTCCAAACCCTAAAATCCTAAACCCCAAAACCCTAATCCTAAAACCCTAAAAACATAAACCCTAAACCCTAAAAAAATCTATTTTGAGCAATTAGGTCCCTCACCCATTCTTATCCCATTATTCTCAATTCCCCCTCTTTTTCATCATCTTCATTCATTTTAGTCCTAAATCCTCAAAATAAAATTGTAAAGTGTCCAAAAACTCTTCCAAACATTCCAATTTAGTCCTTAAAAATATTTAAAATCCTAAACTCTAAATCCTAGAACTCAAAACCCCTAAACCCTAAAAACATTACACATCACCAGAAATTAAAAAAAAATTATACATCACAATTTTTTTACACATCATCATAATTTTTCTCTCCCCCTAAACCTTCATCCAAAAATTAAAAATAAATCCTAAAAATTCTGAAAAAAAAAACTCAAGCCTCTTCATCTTCATCCTAAACGACGAATTGGAAGCCATGACGTGATGATACTCTGAGAGAGAGAATCGAGTCCGAGACCAGCGCTGGTGGGAATTCCGGTGGTTGGAGCGGTGGTTTACTTCACCTCGACTGGAGATTGGATCAATCAAAGAAACAAACGCCTACTCATATAATTTTTTTTAATCTTCATTTAATCAGATTGGATCTTCATTTAATCATATTTTTTGTTTGGATTTTATCATTCTGCGATTTTATCATAATTTCTCAAGGAACTACGATTTAATCTTCATTCTGCGATTTTATCACTCCGCCGATGCATTTCTCAAATCGCTCCGCCGTCAAGATCTATGGTTTGAATGAACTGGAAATCCTAAAATGTTGACGGCAGAGAGATTTGCGATTTGAGAAATCCAAGCCTCTTCTTTCCAATCTCAAGTCCGCGAAAGATCCGGAACGTGTCCTTCATCTTATTCGCTCGGCTTCTCTCACACCTGAGGCTTACATTGATCATATTTGTTTCTCCATCGCCATTAACAAACTCGTACAATTCAATCACTTCGATGGCATCCGGCAATTCCTCGAAGAATTAAAGAACCGACCTGACCTTCACTGAATGAAACATAGAGCAAGAGCGAGAAAGGGTTTCGCACAGGGAGTGAGTTTCATATATCTGATGATGATGAAGATGAAGATGAAGTTGAAGATGATGATGAAATTAGGGTTTAGGGACCAAAATGGTTTTTTTTTTTTAATTTTGATTTAATAAATTTGAGGACCCAGGGACCAAATTGCAAGAGAGTGGTTTTTTGAGGGGTTTAGGGTTTAGGGTTTTATGTTTTAGGATTTTAGGGTTTAGGTTTTTACGATTTTAGAGTTTGGGATTTTAGGGTTTAGGGTTTAGGATTTAAGGTTTAAAGTTTTTGGGTTTAGGGTTTTAAATATTTTTAAGGATTAAATTGGAATGTTTGGAAGAGTTTTGGGAAACTTTACAATTTTATTTTGAGGATTTGGGACTAAAATGAATGAAGATGATGAAAAGAGGGGGGATTGAGAATAATGGGATAAGAATGGATGAGGGATCTAATTGGGTTTGGGTTTAGGGTTTGGGGTTTAAGTTTTAGGGTGTTAGGACTAAATTGGAATGTTTGGAATAGTTTTGGGACACTTTACAATTTTATTTTGAGGGTTTGGGACTAAAATGAATGAAGATGATGAAAAAGAGGAGGAATTGAAAATAATGGGATAAAAATTAAATCCACGGACCAATTTGCCCGGACAAGGATTTTTTTTTTTAGTAATAGTGTTGATGTGACGAAATTCACACAGTTGACATGTTTTTTTTTTTTCGGTTTAACTTGGGCTGACGAGGCAATTAAAGTGCCACGTCAGCACTTAACGTGCCACGTAAGCTTTTTTGGAACGTCAACTTGACGGAGGGACCTATTTGACTAACGTTTGATAAATTCGGGGACTTATTCGTCTATTTATTAATCGAGAGACCAAACTGCCAGCGCCTCATAAATCCAGGGACCTATTTAATAGTTTACTCAAATATGAATGTACCTCTCTGAAGCTGCAACTACAAGTGGGTAGGGTTTCCTCAAAAATAACGTGGGACTTCCTTGCTGTTGCCACTACGAATCACCGAGACATTGCTAAATTATGAGCCCAGAGCCCACTAGGGATTCTCTTCCTCTATATTGTCTCCATCTTTAAAACAATAAAAATTAAAAAAAAAATACACCTTTCAATTAATTTTCTATAAATAACTCAACTGCTTCCACTATTCCTTCTATTTTTTATTTTTCCTTGCTCATATATATCATTCAAGTGATTTTTTTTTTTTTTTTTTTTGGTCAATACATGGCAACCCATGAGGGAAAACAAAGAGGCCCATCCTAAAACAAACCACAGATGGGGGGATTGGGAATCCACCAAGGGGAAAGATAGACCAATGAGGCAACCCCTCAACTCCCTAGACTCCACAGATCGGATACATATAGTATAGGAGAAGAAAGAAAAATCCTAGGCAACACACCCAAGACAGAAAAAATAAGATCCAGATCTCCTATACAGTCAGATCTACAAAATATCTAAAAAAGATAAGGAAAACTTGGAAGATAACTCAAGAGGCAACACACCCCTCATCCCTCTCAGAGAGATAGATCTTCTTAACCCGTTTTCTTCTTTGTTTGAGCTCCACTTGCAGATCTGAAAAAACATACAAGAGACAAGAAGAAAAAACCTTTCCTAATGAAAGGGGGAAAACCTTCCCTAATGGAAGACAAAACCATCCCTAAAGGAGGAGGAAAGCCGCCCTGATGAAGGAGATAGACAAAAAAACCAAACCTGAAGGACGTGGGTTACCGCCGCTGAGCAGCGGCAACTCCTGGCGCCTCAGATCTGGAGAGCGGCGAGACGGAAGCTAGAGTGAACCGGAGGGCCACCGCCGCTGAGCAGCGGCGGCCCAAACTTCAGATCTGGTTTCGGCTGAGCTTCGGCGAGAGAGAGAGAGAACCCTGAGCTTCTTATGGTGTTTAGATTTCAAGTGATTCGACTTAAGAACGAAATCAAAATTTTACATTTTTTTTAATTCTAGTAGTTGGGCTGATTTAAGTTTTCAAAACAATTCTGCCTTTCCCTTTTAGAAATAAAGATAAACGTCATTGTCCATTCTCACATGGTTTGGTCCTTTCTGGACTCTGTTGAAGTTTTTATTAAAAGTTAAATCATGTCTAAATTCTAGTGACAGGTAGCATTTTTTTTTTTAAAAATTATCATTATTGCCTTTAATTACTCTGCCTAGATTATATTAAGAATCTCTCCTTATCCAATCCAACCCCTGGTAATTAGGGAAAGTTAAAAATGGTTTTTTTTGTTGGTTGACTAATGATACCAACGTAAAATAACAAGATTAATTAATTTTACCAACGTGAATTAGTAAAATTTCATTACTACTTGGGTTTCTCCATTCTATTTCTCCACTGTACCAAACCAAGAAGAACCCCACACACAGACACACACACACACTTCTGCCTCTCTCTCTCTCTCTCTCTCTCTCTCTCTCTCTCTCTCTCTCTCTCTGGCTTTTTCTTTTCTTCTCCTGCATTGAGAGGAGAGAAATGCTGAGATGCTTGCACTACGTTTTTCATAATGCTTCTTCCTTGGTGGATCTGACACTTTGATGATATTGATACCCCAGATGAGTCTGTGAATGAATGAATCTTCCTTCCTTTCTATTTTTACTTCATATTTCTTGGATTTTTCATTTTTCACACTCATTTCAGCTTGAGTCTTCTAGGTTTCGCCAAAATGGGTTTTGGTGGACTTTCTCAGTAATGGGGTTATACACTTTTGGTCAGTAGTGCTTTGGGTAAAAAAATTGCTGTTGTGTGTATTTCTTGTTCATTTTTCTGCAAGAACATATGGCTCCGGCCGTAAATTTTTCCAGATGGTGGTGGGTGAAGAAGAGCAACACGAAGAAGGGAAACTCAGTAGTAGTAACTATGGAGAACCCAAATTACTCTGTGCTTGAAATAGACGGCCCAGATTCAGCATTTCAGCCTGTAGAAAAAGACAGAGGTAAAAATGCTAAACAGTTTTCATGGGTTTTGCTTCTTAAAGCACATAAAGCATTCAATTGTGTTGCCTGGCTTGGAAGTGGTATTTGGGCACTGCTTGGTGCTATAAAAAAAAGGCTGCTTTTTAGGCATGGAGTCTCAGTGGAAGAAAGTGAGAAATCTACAAAGGGAAAGTTTCTGTATAGATTAATTCTCACATTCTTAGTAATGGCTTTGGCTTTTCTGTGTTTTGAAGTGGTTGCTCACTTCAGAGGATGGCACTATTTTCAGAACAACCACAATTTGCACATTCCACGAAGTTTGGAAATCAAAGGGTGGTTTCACATGGTTTATGTTGGGTGGTTGGAGTTCCGTGCAGATTATATTGCACCTTTGATTCAGTCTCTATCAACTTTTTGTGTGATTTTGTTCATGATTCAGTCCCTGGATCGAATGGTGATGTGTTTTGGATGCTTCTGGATCAAGTTCAAGAAGATTAAGCCAAGGATTGAAGGGGATTCTTTCGCTTCTGAGGATTTGGAAGCTTCAAATTATGCATATCCTATGGTGCTTGTTCAAATTCCAATGTGTAATGAGAAAGAGGTGACATATGCTTTATTTCTATGCAGTTACTGCTTTTTTTGTTGTTGTGGGCTCGTGGCTAATTAGAAAGAACTCAAGAAGAGTAAATATATAAATTGGTTTCTAAATGATATATAGGTCAATAACTCAATTCTTTGTAGTCTAGTTTACACTCTTTAATTCTTAAAAGTCGTTCAACTAAAACATTTTGTCCTTTTATCTCTACAAGTTAGTCCTATAAAAATGGACTCACGAGATTAAGTTTTATTGCCTCCACGATTTTCAGGGCTAAAGTGTGTAAACTAGATTTTTTCTAGGATTGAGTTGTCAATTCATGTATTTTTCAGGGACCATATTGTATGTTTACTCTTGAAAGAATCAGTCATCTAGTGGATTGTTGGAACATTTTATGGTGCCTCTTCCGTTGTCTTTCTTTTTCCTTTTGTGTTTTTAGCTCAAAGAAGCAACTAAAGTAGTTGAAGGGATTGTAGTTTTTATGTTTGGATATGGGTTAATCTCCCTATTTAAGGTAGCGAGTACTTTGGCATTTGGCTGTAACTGTAGGTGTATGAACAATCTATTTCGGCAACCTGCCAACTCGATTGGCCCAAAGATCGCTTGCTCATCCAAGTTCTGGATGACTCTGATGATGAGAGCATACAGTGGTTAATCAAGGGAGAAGTATCCAAATGGAGCCAGAGAGGCATCAATATCATCTATCGTCATAGAATGTTTCGGACTGGTTACAAAGCTGGCAATCTCAAGTCTGCGATGAATTGTGATTATGTGAAGGATTATGAGTTTGTTGCAATTTTTGATGCTGATTTCCAGCCTAATCCAGATTACCTTAAGCAGACTGTTCCACATTTTAAGGTGGTTATACTTTATACTTATGTATTTTCCTTTTTTGTTGTATCCAATTGTTTCCCATTTTTGATTCTTGAAGTTGCTTAATTTGCAGGACAATCCTGAGCTAGCACTGGTTCAGGCTAGGTGGGCTTTTGTGAACAAGGACGAAAACTTATTGACACGGCTCCAAAACGTTAACCTGTGCTTCCACTTTGAGGTTGAGCAGCAGGTAAATGGTGTCTTCCTCAACTTTTTTGGTTTTAATGGCACCGCTGGTGTTTGGAGAATAAAAGCACTTGAAGAATCGGGTGGCTGGCTCGAGCGGACCACGGTTGAAGACATGGATATAGCGGTTAGGGCTCATCTTAATGGTTGGAAATTTATCTTTCTCAATGATGTGAAGGTAAACTTCTTGTTTATATGCATTTCTCTGTACACGACAGTTATTTAAAACACCGAAATAAGCCCAATCGAGTTTTGCAGTCTATTCATTTGGTTTGAGATGCAACAATGCCTAAATTTTAAAGATCACTTGTTTCAGGTGCTTTGTGAACTTCCTGAATCTTTTGAAGCTTATAGGAAACAACAGCATCGATGGCATTCGGGCCCTATGCAGCTCTTTCGCTTGTGCCTTCCAGCCATTATAACCTCCAAGGTAAGACTCGTCCTTTTCGTTTTGTTTTGTTTTGCTTCATTTTGTTTTGTTTTGATTTGCTGAAGTTATTATTTGTCTAAACATTGCAGCTTGCATTCTGGAAAAAAGCCAACCTAATCTTTCTGTTCTTTCTGCTCCGAAAACTAATCCTCCCATTCTATTCCTTCACATTGTTTTGCATCATACTTCCATTGACAATGTTTGTCCCGGAGGCCGAGCTTCCTATCTGGGTTATTTGCTACATTCCTGTATTCATGTCATTCTTGAACATCCTTCCCGCACCGAAATCCTTTCCCTTCCTCGTCCCTTACCTTCTGTTTGAGAACACGATGTCGGTCACCAAATTCAACGCCATGGTATCCGGACTCTTCCAGCTCGGAAGTTCATACGAATGGATTGTCACAAAAAAAGCCGGTCGCTCTTCAGAAACTGACCTATTAGCTGCCGAAGAACGAGAATCAAAGGCCATGATGAGTCTTCAACTTCAGAGAGGGACTTCTGATAGCGGACTCTCCGAGCTTAACAAAATAAAGGAACACCAAGAATCAATCCCGATCCTCAAACCCGCGGTCAAGAAAATGAACAAGATATATAAGAAAGAGCTCGCTCTCGCCTTCTTACTGCTGACTGCTGCAATTAGGAGTCTCCTATCAGCTCAAGGAATGCACTTCTACTACTTAATGTTTCAAGGTGTGTCATTCCTCCTTGTGGGTCTGGATCTAATTGGTGAACAGATGAGCTAGAGGATCAGAAACAGAAACTAAACATGGTTAGAAAAAAAACAGAAATGAATTATGAATACTATAAAAGAAGTTTAATAATAATTTAAGAAGAAGCCAACCAATCCAGGATTGATTTAGTTGGTCTTAGCATTCATATTGGTGGTGGTGTCTGAATATGGCTTTGGTAAAACCAGGAAGCCACTTTGGATCAAAGCATAAAAATAAGTTTGTTCTTCTTCAAGTGTCCTCATAGAAATTCCTTCTTCTTTTCCTTTTGTTTTTGAGGGAACCTATTTTTTGGTCCTGAATTTGTCTCAAAATTATGATTTAGTCCCTAAATATTATAAATATACTTTTTTTTTACATATATTAACTATTTAGTCTCTAGAAATTTATCAATTAAAAGGCTAAATAGTTGATGTTTATAAAAATCTGGGGACTAAATCATAGTTTTAGAACCAATTTAATGACTAAAAAGTAGGTTTTCTCTTTTTTTCTTTCACTTGTCTATTGATCATTGTCCACAGTACACCCATTTTTCTTGTCCTCCTGGATTTTGTAACATAAGCTTATTCATTTTACCACAGTCAGTATCATATTTCAATTTCTTGTAATAATCTTGCTACCTACGTTTAGTTTCTCAAATAAAGTCATCCCTGCCATGGAGATATATTATATATATATATATATGGAGGATTATAGTGTAAACCTGAAACATCCATGATATTGTAGCAATACACTATTATGATATCTTTTCTCTTTTTTTTTTCTCATCTTTGGTGAGTTATGCAGAAGATTGTAAGTAAATAATTTGGTTTTTGAAAGTTGCAATGAATTTGGTCATTTTGCTAGTATATTAATTCAAATTTAACAATAAATACGATTTTTTTAATTTAGTCTCTGAAATATTGAAAAATATCTCAATTTAGTTTATGGAAGATGGAAGATGGAATTACAAATAATTCGGCCTTTTGTTAAAATATTAATTTAAATCTAACAATAAATATGATTTTTTTTCTTTAACTTGACAGACTATTGTAACTTTATCAAAATTTAAGATTATATCATATTTGTCATTAAATTTCGGTTGATACCCTTAACGAAAATATCAAATTGATTGTAATTGTATTAGTCATGCGTCAAATTGTATAATTTCATGTTTTAAGGATTAAATTGAGATATCTGTAATCATTCAGTGATTGAATAATTAATTTACCCAGTTCATATTTCTTACATTAAAATATTAGAAATGAAAAAGAAAAAGGAAAAAAAGTGTCGGCAGTGAGGAGTGAAAAGAGAAAGGAAGCACAAGGTGATATAATCATAAGTTCATAACTCATATATATGCATATATATGGACACAAACAGTTGGTTTATTAATGCATTAGATATTACATTTTAGGGGAAGGGATTTTGCTAAAGGACGATTTAACGTGGGGGAGTCCCACATAGGGACCTCTTTGTCTTAATAGAGACTTTAAGTTGATACCAAAAGGTGTCTTTGAGTTTAGGGTATATGCTGCCATGCCTATCGCTGTTTCCTATAGTGGTAGGCCACATGAGACACCTAACCTTCATGCATCTCATGTGGAGCCTCCTACTATATAATCTCTTCATCAAAAAAACCTTTCTTTTAATGTTTTATTTATTTTTATTTTATTTTTTGCTTTTGAAACTTGAAGCTCTTCATTCTTAAGTCATGTATCAATCATAACAATGATTGTCTTTTTTTGTCACTTTACTTGGAGATTATTATGAGTGTTGAAATCCAATTTCAACTAAATCCAATGGATTTAATTTAATGAGAAAATCTATTATTTAGTATCTGGATTTACACCGAGTCAACTAATAAGTCTTTGAATAATTTAAATATAATACTTAATCCCTAAATTACTGCAGTTGTCAACGATTTGGTCCATGCATCAAATTCAGAGACTAAATAATATACATTTACTAAAGTTCATGGATCAAAAAGTATAAAATTATTATAAATTTCATAATCAAATAATATTAGTTTAGTACAAATTTAAAGACTAAAAAGTATAAAATTAGTTCAAATTTAAGGATCAAATCATCACTAAGGATCAAATAGTTGATAATTGAAATATTTTATGAACTAAATCATGTATTATAATTATTTAGGGATTGATTAGTTCAGTAGGCATAAATTCAAAGACCAACTAGTAGGTTTCTCTAAGTGGGTTAAAATTGATTTTTTTTT
>QANZ01024951.1:0-16666 GCA_003254925.1 Chamaecrista fasciculata | reverse complement strand
TATCAAATAAAATGATTGGCCCTAGGGCACAATCTCCAACATAACTTCCAAAATAAAAGAGAAACCAGCACTTAGAGAAAATATTTCCAAGTACAAGACTGTGTGGCAGCCTGTGTGCAAGACTAACCCAACTATAGCCCTGTGCTATAGTGTTTCTAATTTTGCAGACACGGAGATAAGAGCAGCAAAAAGGCCAAAAACCTCACTCTCCATGTGTTTGTGCAAGAACCTAGGCATAGGTGATGAATGCCTAAGTAATGAAGAATGGCTCCACAATGTAGATGCCGTGTGCAAGAACGCAACTGAAAGGATTCATGTGGACTTCATAGGCATAGACAAGGTGCTCGATCCAAAGCAAAGAGGAATAACAATCAAGGATATGAATAAGCCCATTGGATCATTCGTTGACGATGCAGGGATCACAAAAAAAGGTACGCGCGCAAACAAGCGTGCACTTTATCATCTTATCATGCGAGAATATTATTATAGGACTAACTTTCATAAGACACGTAGGTTTAGGATAAATAAGAAAACTAGGTATCAACCACGCATAAAACTTAAAAACCTTAAAAATAGGAAGGTGGTGTGAAACCCTATCCGAGCCACCCTCTTCAATGACGAGGATGGCAACCGATGTGGACAAATGATCTCTGCCAAGCGAAGGATAGGTGGATACCTTGTGAAAATCCGCCACGAAAACTTCAGGCCACCCTGAAGATGTTTCGCGATGCCTTTTTCCCACTTAAACGGTTTCCGCGTAAGTGTGGGGGAAGAAGAGGGTTATCCCAAACCCTAATTTGTAGTTTAGGACCCTAGAATTTGTATTAGACAAATTCTAGCAATTTCATTCTTAGTATTCTTATTTTTAGTTTTTAAAATTTTAGTTAGAATCTGGCAGCCAAGCGACAAAAATAAAACTTTTTTAAATTTTTGGGGTGGCGCACCTGGCAGCTCAATGTCAAATTATTTGAGGAGTTTAATCGTGATTAAACTATCAAATCTGATTTAAATTTATATTTTAAATCACGAAAATTTGATGTACAGAGTAGAATATCTTAGATTTTCACCCTATAAATACCCCTTCAACCTTCTAGGCTTCTCACAACTGTCATACTCATTTCTCAAAACTTCCAAAGCTCCTATAACACTTTCTTGAGAGCTCAAATCCTTCTCTTTTCAAATCTCCTTTCAAATCCAAGGTAAGTATTTTCGATTTTTCGTGCATTCGCTAGGAACTTTTAGGATAGGATCTGTTCTCAAAATCGAATTTAGGACTTCTTTCTGTCAACAAAAGGTTAATTTGAGGCCTTGCTGTCAAACGTTTTGAAAAAGTCGCAAAAATATTTTACACCGGCTACTAAGTCGGCAGTGCAACCTGATAGCGCATCCCCAAATTATAATTTTGTTTGATCAATCGAGTTTTTAGGTGATTTGAGATGAGTTTGTAGTGCCTAGATTGTTTTTCGTAGAGTTTTCCAGATTCCCGATAATTATAATATTAATTATAATTATTGATCTGTAGATATGGCCCAAGTCAAAAGCACTCAGAAAAATTGTCCTCCAAATGATCATCAACGCTCAGCCAGTACTAACGTTGAGAAACAAATATTCTATATCACTAACTCGGATGACAATTCCGAGGCTGATCCTGAGGAATACATCCCTCACTACCCTCCTGGTTGCCTCGTGTATGGTAAAGAACCTGAAGCAAGCACTTCTCGCCGTTCTCCAAACACTAAGGATACATCATCAATCCTTGATAAGGATGGCTGATGCGGACACCTGTCGTAAGGTGTCAAACACGTCAAATTAAATTTATACTCGAGCCTCGCAAGTATAAACTATATTTATTAAAATATAGTATAGATGCTTAACCCAAGATCGAAATCTCGCGGAACTTCGTGGTTAAAGATAACTATTATTTATATGAATGACTATGAATTTAGGTGAGGCTATAAAGATTATAAGAACGATTATATAAAGACACGGTAACAATAATATAAAGATATCCTAGAGAATAATCATGAATTCTACTATCATAGTTCATCAAAACACAGGATTGAAGTATTACTTTAATTATGTCACAAACCACATTCAAAGATATTATCGAAACTTCGAATATAACCAAGAACAATGGTGAAAGATATAAGATTAGGATAGGTAACTCACTTTAAAACTAGGTTTATGAGCTATTTGCCAAAGCTCTTCGGGGCAATCTATATTATTGCTACTTCGGAACAATAAACAAATATAAGTAATAAAGAACAATTCTAATTGTATAATCTAAGATATGTAAACCACTCTTTAGCAAACCCTAAAGAGCAACTTCATTAATCGTGAGAGAGACAAACTCTGGGAATGTCAAGGTCTCATTACTTTAACAAAGTTTGATCTACCAATTCATATAATTGTACTTCGAAATAAAACACTTAGTTCTAAGAGCAATCAATGAATAAACATAATTAAATAACAACTCCCTGGATTATGAAGAACGATGAACTCTAGCTTCCTTCATGATACTCTTCTAGGATAAACGGTGTTTAGGTTCTCATCATGGAAAAACCTATTGATAGCTACTCTACTCTACTCTACTATGCCACCAATTGAGGTGTTGGGGCGTGAATTGGATGATTTGAGAAGTGAGATGAGAGCTCTATTTATAGTCCACGTTAAGGAATATGGGCCGTTAGATGGTATCTTGATATCTTGAATCCTGGCCGTCCACATCATATCTTGGATCTTAATAAGTTACTTGTTGACGTCATATTCTTCTAAGAGTCCTGCGCCGCGAGAATTCCTATTTTGCACCGGCGACCCACGTGGCGGCGCAACAATATCTTGTGCGATTTGATATCTTCTCGTTGATTCTAAATGATTCCCATTGGTTAGACCCTGTTTGGATATCTGAAACACTAAAAACCCATTAAATAGCACTTATTTATAAAATACAATAAATAAACATTAATTAACCTATTTTATCCACTCTATTATGCCATACCTTGGTGCAGCCCTTAACATATTAATTGGTCTAATTATAATATATTATTATTATAAATACATTAAAAGAAGGCCAAATAACATGTTCACTTTTGGGCTGATCAATGGCCTCGCCAAACAAATAAAAGAGCTCGAAGCAAAAATCGATCATCTTCAAGGTCGATTGAAGAAGTTAAAGAATTATCCTATCTACAATATCTAGAACACGATAGGGAATAGTCTAACATTAGTTTATGCATTAATTTATTTGCTTTCTAGGATTAGCTTATTTGTTTTGCATTTTTCAATTCTGTCTTTTCTAATTCTGTCATTTATGGATCATTTTATCTTTAATTTTCTGTCTTTTATTATTTTCAACAATTTACATTTGAATAAATAAAATATCTATTTTAGACTTTTATTATTTTCTTGATCTCAAGTCATTTACATCTAAAAATAATAATAATAAAAATTTAAAAAAAAATAATATAACAATATGTTTTGAATAAGGAATATGATGATATTACCTATTTTTTATATATTCCCTCTTATCTTTCCTTTCTACATTGAGGACAATGTGTTCTTCTAAGTGTGGGGGAGAGAGGAGTAATTTCACACCTTAACCTAGTTCTTTACTCCTATTTGATTCTAACATTGGGGACAATGTTATGTTTTAAGTGTGGGGGAGAGGATTAAGTTAGAGTAACTTGTATTTTGGTTCACCCAAAAAATTTTTGGTATTAATCTAAATATTTTATAAACTTTAAATTTTTAAAATTTTTATCTTCCTATTTTTATTGCTTGATTTAAATTTACTTCACTTATTATTTTTCACTTTTTGAGTAGAACTCGAATTAGTCGAATTTCTAATATGTTTAGAGTATTTGAGTGAATAATTCTAGATTCATGATAAGAGTTTAGTCTTAGTTATTTTCTATAGCCTTAGAATAATCTAAGTAATTTCCTAAGTTTAGTAGTATTGTTTGATTTTTATAGACCAATTTGAGAGAAACCCAGCCTAGTTGGAAGATTAAGCCCATATAATACTATAATATATATATATATATCTACTTAGAGAGAGATTAGTCTCTTAGCTTTGTTTTCTCTAGAACTTGTCTTAATTCTTGGTTAAAGCTTATTAGATTTAATGATTGTTAATATGATAGAGGCATTTGTTTCTTCAACCCCTTTATCCCAAACACTAGCCAGTTACCAAATATATCCTTTGTTAGCCCCTTTGAGCTTATACACTAAGGTGTACTTATAAACCTTCTCATAAAGATGGACTTTTCAATTCAACTCTCAAAGGAGAATTTAGCTAGCAAAGTTATTAGAAAAAAAAAGAGAATATAAAAGACCTCGACAAAAAGAAAAAAATTATATACAAGTCGAGCAAACAAAAGTATCTTTGAGAAAGCTTAAATACTAAAAGTATTATCATAAGAGCCTATCAAGAGAAAAGACTGGCCAGTCAAAAGAGTAGAGTCCTGTGCCAAATGACTCAAATGAACCTTACAGTGAGCTAGCTACTTTCTTTGGATAAGTGGAGTTGTATTGTTAAGGAAAACTTGAAGAGAGATTTTTAAGGTAAACACCGATTTCCTTTCTTTTCTCCCTATATTCCTCACATATATATACTAGCCTTTCCCATACATTACAACCCTATTAAAGTCCTCTTGATTAAGAATCATTATTTCATTTAAAGTGGAGACTTTGAGAATTTCTACAAGCTTATGGTAGGAACTTAGTCTAAGACATGACTAGAGAGAAATAATACCCAATTAGTGAGGAGAGTGATACACTTATGGAATTGGTCTTATGAAAATTGGATTACATTACTTTACGTAGTTACTTGGTTGGTGAATTCTATAGCTATAGTTTGTGACTATGTGTTAGCCTTGAATCATGAACTTGGGAAAGTTCCTTGATTCTTTGGCATATTCTTTCTTCTTCTACTTCGTACCTTTGCTCAGGAGTGCAAAGTCTTAAGTGTGGGGGATTTGATCAGCCCAAAGTGAACAAGTTATTTGGCCTTCTTTTGGTATGATTATAATAATAATAATATATTAGAATTAGACTAATTAATATACTAAGGGCCACACTAAGGTATGGTGAAATAAAGTGGATAAAATAAGTTAATTAGCGTTTATTTATTATACCTAATAAATAGGTGCTACTTAATGGTTTATTTATTGTTTCAGATATCCAAACAGGGCCAAACCAAGAGGGAAATATCAGAATATTCCAGAAGATCACGTTGAGCACAAGAAATCCTTGAGCCGCCACGTGGGCCGCCGGCCCAGATTCGGTGATTCACACGGCGCAGAAATATTCCAAAATATGACGTTAGCAAATAAGCTTCAGAGGAGTTTGAGTCTGCGCCGTCACTCTGAGCCAACGGCTCAAAAAGGGAAATCTCACGGCTCAGAATATTCCGAAGCAGGAGAGTATATTTTGCACGGCTACGATTCAAGATACGAAGATATAATCGAAATATCGCAGATATTTCGCTGCGCCTTTGTATTGGGCCGCCGGCGCAGCCCACGGCCCAGAGATGAAATTCTCCCCTTGACTTGCGGATCAAGCACACTACTCAACACTATAAATAGAGGTCGTCATTCTACGCTCATAGCACCAATTTACGAAGAAAACTTCAATTCTCTCTTAGTTTAGAACAGTTCTCATCTTAGAGCATGAGTAACTAATTAGGTAGATACTTGAGGAATGCCTCAAGGATGTGACCTGAGTTCATCATGTTTTCGTTATAAAGTCCAGATGTTGATGTTGCATTTATGAGGTATGACTAACTCTTTCAAGTGTAATTGTTAAAGTTTGTTATATATAAGTCGTATATCATATTTTTTTAAAGTAATGGGACCTTGACATTCCCGGAGTTTGTTTCTCTCACGAATAATGAAGTAGCTCTTTAGGGTTTGCTAAAGAGTGGTTTACAATATCTTGTTTTCATAATTAGGATTGCTATTGATATACGAGTTTGGTTATTGTTCCGATGTGACAATAATATAGATTGTCTCGAAGAGCTTTGACAAATAGCTCATGAATCTAGTCATGGATGAGTTACCTATCGTAATCTTGTATCATCTCTATTGTTTGATTGATTGTGTTTATAGTTTAAATACATGTTCTAACATAGAAAAGTAAATGCATATTCATTATCTAACCTTTATGATGAACGAACTATGATAGTCCATTTCTAGGGTTTTCTCTCAAGTATTGTTTTGACTCTTAAAAATCTTATTAAATCGTGACAACCCACAAGAATAGAAGTTATAACCTTCGTCACAACTCTCTTAGCCTCATCACATTGAGTTCCGCAAGAGTTCGACCTTGGGTACGCATCTATACTATATTTTAATAACTATAGTTTATACTTGCGAGGCTCGAGTATAAATTAAACTTGATTTGCATATTGCACGCTCCGTGACACCTTACAACGGGTGTTCAATCAGTCATTATCAGTCAAATCTAGGACAAAGATATGTTAAGAGATTTTAAGGTACTTGAGGGGCACTGCTGACAATCAACTATTTTATCATAGTGACTTATGAGTCACATCGATGCTGATTGGTTAAAAGACTTGGATAAGTTGAAGTCCATGTCTGAGTGTATTTTCTAGCTAGGCACTAGGCCAAAGCAAGAAATGTTCATGCATTTCTCTAACGTAGAGTTCGTTGCATGATCATCAACAGTATGAGGGGCAGTCAAGCTTGGGATGATCTTATGTCACTTGGGCATCGCAAACAAAGCCGAAAATTCAGTAATATTAGTCTCCTAGGCCAAAGAGCTATGGTTTACAACAAGAAAGCCCAAGTACCATGGAAGTACGCAACACAACTTCGTCTAAGACGTTGTTGCACAGTTATAAATTACTATGTCATATTAGTCTACGCACCAAGTAACCGTGGAGGGGGGTTCTCGCAAGATGACCCATGACGGAGCATTGACTCTAACCCCTCTCAGTCCCATAGTGGTGGGTTGGCTGTATGAAGAATACAAGCTATAAAACTAGTGTTTTAGATACATCAGGCTATCATATCCTTGCTCTAATCAGGGAAAAGATTCCTGAAGAGACATAGGTTCCCCAATGAACTCTTCATTGGTATCACCAACACTTAAGAACATGTTTTGTGACATGTAAAATTTATAGGGTTGCATAGATCAAGGTAATATAATATAGTTTACTATTTCTTGATTGTAAATATGGTGTATTGGTAAGGCATACCTTTATTTTGTGCGAAACAAGAAGTAAGAATATTACACAATACTCAAAGTATGTCATACAGGCTTGGGAGGTTGGCTCTCTCACACGAGCAACCGCCTTGGACACACAAGTGGTGTGGGCCAAGATGAGACTTGAATGTTTTTTCTTCAACACCATGGTTGGATAAAGTGTGAATATCCAGAGGCAGCTCAAAAGCGCTGAGTGTTGGACAGGAAAATGAAAGAATAGATAAGTCGCCCTAGTAAGTGTACTAGGATGAGATCCACTAAGACAACGAGAAAGTCTTGTGATCGAACTATGAATCCCCGCTATTCATAATGCATGTAGCCAAACGTGAGTGCTCCGCTTGGCACTGTGAGAAGCGAGTGAAGCATGGTAGCAATCTCAAGTCTGATTCTAGGTGAATCTAGACTAGGGTCTGTGTGGTGTAAAGATGAATGATCGAAATCGACATAAAGAACACCACAACATGCGTTTCATACCGTATGTGCTTTAAAAACCGCAGAGGGAAGCATGTGAATCAATCCCTCCTTCAATTTTGTGTGAGTCCCTGAAAGGATGCGCCAGTCCTTTCAAGAAGGTACCCTTATGTACTTTGACTCTGTCATGAAGAGAGAAGGTAGTGCATGCTACTTTGATGTCTTTCTAAGAGGTTATGGCAAAATACGGCCCGATAGAAGTCTATCAGGAAAGCAACTATCTTTGCTTGAATTGATAAGAGGGCGAAAGGAAGACTTTGTTGACATATACATGTGTGGTAGTATCCTGAGGTCGACCCATTATGTGATCCCTTTAGAGGATCTCATGGATTTGGATACCTATCACCATTGAGTGTCGTTAAAGTCCTAGTCTTGTCGTAGACTTAGAGGGATTGGACTAGCTGTGTATATGGACATGTCTAGGGAACCATGGCACCTTTATTTTTTGGATGAGACAAGTGGTCACATCATCACACCTTTTGGGTCGTAGCATCACTTATTGTTGTGCCTAAAAGGCTTCTAGAATAAGGCTCCCACATATCGTGCCAAGAGGTCACGACTGACACAGAGTATGAAAGAAAACGACAAGTGATCGAGAGATAGAAAATTCCTTTTGTGATAATGAATGTCATGGCCTCCCACCATGTGCGATTGGGAGTATGTTGGATTTTGTGGGCTAAATATCCACCCATGTGGGAGTCCAATTGAGTTATGGGTTAACTCATTGGAATGTGGACCATTTTAATTAAGTCCACATCGGATAGTTAGTAGTTGGGAGTTTTCCCATTCTCTTATAAATAGGAGTGATTCCCCATCATTCAAGTTGCTCAATTCCATGAGTTGGAAAGGGGACTCTCATATTGAGAGAACCCACATAGTTATATTTTCTTCTCTCTCTTAGAGTTGTTCTTCCGCGATCAGTCATGGAAACATGGCTCTACCTCTAGTAGGTAGAGTCTCACCATTTGGTGGAGTTCGTGACGAGGAGATCAAGGTTTGGAGATTAGTCTTGGTGGAGCAGAGCCACTAGCAAGATCTAGAACATTAGCGATGGCGTTCAGGTTAGTAAGTTCCGCAATATGTTTTATGCTTGCCTGAATTTATAATTATGATTTGGGTTTCGGTTATTGGGGATCCAAAATCCTTCACACCCAATTACAACAAAGATGAGGCTGCGAGTGTCATTATTCCAATAAAAAAATGTCAAACAAGAAAAGAATAAAGGACCCATTTTCTATGGACAAGTCGGTCTTCTTTTCATTTCACTTGGCATGGACACAATCTTGGTTGAATAAAATGTGTCCCACTTTAGATTTTAATAATCTTTGTATGGCGTACTATTATTTCAATAGTATAATATTTTTTCCTTCTTCAGCTACTTTGTTATTTCAACAATTATTATTTCTTTCTATTTTTTTTTTTATTCTTATCATATTCCTATCTTCTATTTCTGTTCGTATCATTTTTAAAGTAAATATATATCGAGTGAGCTCAAATCTATAATATCTTACATCTATATCTTTTAAAAATGTAAATTAGGAGATGTTGATTTTATTTGAGGTAGAAGCTTGTTATTATCTAATTAAGTATTTAAACTGAACCAAAAATATGCATAGATGCATCTTATAGACTAATATTTGAATTTTAATTTCTTCTCTACAAACTAAGTAGTAAAATTTATTTTTCATGGTCCAAACCTAAATTTAGAGTGTAGAGAGCCCTTCCAACACATGTTCCTACCATTAGTTTTAATTGATTAGAGTCACTAAAAAGTTCTTTCTCTCTCGATTTTCTTTTAATTGATTAAAAAAAGTCATTTAAATTCAATCCTAATTTTTTTAATAAACTAACAAATCTTTAAAAGATCATCTAGTTAACAACTCCATGGTTTAAAGATTGAAATATATATCTAATCCTTGAAAAGATTTTAATGGAATATTCTTTGGTCTTTGAGAAATTGAAACAATAGATTATTTTGTCTATAAAAATGAATAATAAGTATGTGATTTTAATTTTTCAAGGATTAAATTGTATCTGAAAAACTTTTAGAGACCCAATTGTTAATTCAATAATCTTTGAAGAATTGAGTTGTTAATTTACTTATTCTTTCTTCTGAGTTGACATATATCTATAATCTATTCTATCGAAACTCTTTTAACAATAATTATTAATTAAATTTTAACTTTTATATATAATTACATTTGAACTATTAAAACTATTCAAAATTAATACTCTTTAATTGGTGGAAAGGTCACATGTAATATCATTCATATAAAATGAATCGTGCTCTGCAAATTTTTGTCAAATATTTATTTCTGTGAGGAAAATATGTCACTCATTCATAACAAAACTTTTGTCACGGCGTAACCGAAGTCATCAAATTAAATTATGCAGAATGATTTGTATAAAAAAAAAGTTATGCGGAATGATAGTTTCATACATACATATTATTGTCTATATCATACTCATCATCATAGTTTCATGAAGTTTAATTTTTATTTGATTTTCGCAATACATATGCGTACATCAATTGATGTTGGTATGATGAATAAGGTAAGTCAGTCGTACTTAAATATATGAAAAATCTAATTAAGATTCTTTCAAACTATTCTAATTAACTATCAAATACGAGTATTCCAATTATATCTCATTAAATTTAGTATCTAAAATTCAGATATTAAAATCATTAATTATCTTGAAGTAAATCACATGCTTAATTATCACATTTTACATACATACATCAATTTAATTTAGTTACTTTAATAAGGTAAACCATTATAATTGATAATCATTAAAAGTTTCAAGTCCAAAAAAATTATTCAGGTCAATAAATATAGAATTTATCGACAATTGATACTAACATATTTGACTCACCTTTCTTTTTTTCTTTGGCCAACATGTATGACTTAACTACTAAAGTTTCTTTAAAAGATCAAAACTTTCGTTTATGGCAATTCAGAAAGATAATACTCTAGAACTGAATGTAATTTTCCTTTATATCTTTTTAAATTTAATTATTTTAAATTACAAAAATAAACCATTGTTATTATGTATGTAATTTTATCAGTAATCGTTTTTCGTCAACAACAAATTGTGAATAAATTTAATTATTTTAAATCACGAAACTGGAACACGCCTCACCATAAAAAATTAAAAAACAAAAGAACTGAAACAATCTATGTTATCTGTGCACACAAGTATCGTTTTATGTTTGAACTCTGATATTTGTATCTTCATCCTTCAAAAACGTTGATATTTTATATTAAATGTTTATTTAGGGGTTAGTTTACAAAGAACAAAAACGTCACCAAAATGATAAAGAGGAAGAAACTGATTACCATAATGATTCAATGGTGCAATTTCGAACGACTAACAGAACAAATGGAGGCTCCATGTTGTTTCGAGTTGGAGGCTCAATGGTGCAATTTCAAATTGATACACAACCACTAACATATAGTCCGCAAACGATTCTAATTGATGAAAAAGAAATTTATGGCAAAAAGCATGGTGCAATTATATAATAAGGTGGCCAAGAAAATTGATAATTCTATAATTCAATCATTTAATTTCATAGTGCTCCGTGTAGTTTAAGTTTCAAAATCTATCATCAACTAGAGGATTAGATATGATCAACAATTATGACAATAAATATTTGTGTGTTTTTTATTAAGAGGACTAAATTCAAACAAATAATAATAACTGGGAAGATTAACCAAATTGAGATGAACAAATTCAGGTTGAATTGCCGTGATCCCACAATAAGCTCCAAGAAGATGATTATAGCCAAGAAGATGACCAAGAGTGTAAATTCTCTCCCAAGAAGTGCATCCCCCCTGAAATTAACCTAAAGATGCATTATATACTTAATTTTCGACCAAAACCAGGTTGGGCTCGATTAGAATCATCAAAATGCGGCTTAGGCTTTAATAATTAAAATAGTTGCAAATCCTGCCATGGAACTTGCCCACGGCAAAATCCACGACGGGTTCTGGAAAATGCAGAATTTGTGCTTATTTGGTCCCAGACTCGTTTCCAATGATCCTGGGGTCTTCCTTTGAGTATTCCAATGCTTTAGACTTTATTTAGACCTGTCAAAACACTGAGAAATTATGTGAATTCTCAGAATAAAAAGGATCAAACAAATCATAAAGATTAAACCCGAGAAAAACCACACAATTAATCACAAAATAGTCCAAATAAACATCAAACCTCCAGGAATCATATTTTATCGTAAAAGGACATAAAGACAAGCAATTGAATCCCAAATGAATATCAAATGCCTTAAAATGTCACTATAATGTAGGATAAAATATGGTTAGTTCAGCATGCCTAGCGCTAGCATGTATTCTTTAAAAACTTTCTCTCCTATTGGTTTTGTCAAGGGGTTTGCAATCATACATTTGGTTGAAATGTATTCAATAAACACTATCTTTTTTGCAATATAATCTTTGACAAAGTTGTACTTGATGTCAATGTGCACTACAAAAAAAGCGGTCATTAGCTACCCTTATTTAGCTACCATTATTATAACAGTGGCTAAATAAGATAAAAGCTCCCAATTTCCTACCCTAGTGTAAACCGTACCTAATAAAAAAATACACCGTAGCTATGTTTGCCGCCCCTATTTTTTCGTTTCCCACCAATTTTTTTCATCTTCTCCCGCTATGTGTCAAATATCATCCTAAAATCCCTAAATTTTTTTCATCCGCGCTATGTTTGCTGGAATCGTCCCAACTTCCCGCTGGAATCGTCCCCGTCAGTTACCGTGCTGGAATCGTCCCCGTCAGTTACCGCCGGTGAGGTTTCCGAACAAGAACACGAACACGATTTCGCACTACTCACGAACACGAACACGATTTCGCACCCTACTTTCAATTTTGAGTGAAATCTGACTCTATTTTCCGTTTTGTTTTGTGTTTCTATTTTCCGTTTTGCCAAATCGAAAGGGAACAGCAGAACACGTTGAAAATCTGACTCTCTCCTCAGTCCGTTTTGAAGTCTTTGACAGCGGCGAAGTCTCGGCACTCTTTCTCCCTCCCTAATTTCTCGACAATTTCGCCATTCAACTTTGATTGATCCTTCCATCTTCCCTCAAACCCAAGGTTTTTGTTTCTAATTTCTTTTTGTTCTATGATCTTCTCTGAATTAGTTATTCTGTTTATTATTGTTGGAGGATGAAATTTGTGTGTACTGATACATATGAGGAACAAATTTACTGGTGATTGGAATTGCCAACAACAAAGTGTATTTTTCTGCTGGATGAGAAGGACCCAATTAATGATGATGTTAACTAACTTAGATTGCATACCTTGGTTTTAATTAACTCTTTTATACCAATTCCAAAGCCATGAATGATGATTGAAGGATGGTGTCAGTGTTGTGTTCTAGGAAGGGATGAAATTCAATCAGACTGGAGAAAGTATTATGAGCAGTGTTTGCATTCTGGTTTTAGAGGGATAGCTTCAAAATATCTGCTTCATTCTAAAAAGCATATGATTCATTCAGCCATAAAGAATCTGATTCAAGATAAGATAAGATATATAAAATTTGTCTATCCTTTGTCCTGTTTTCAATTCATTTTGTGGTGGTTCTGCAATTTATGTGGTGTATATGTCTATTATTTTCATTTTATGTTATTTAGGAAGTAGTGGGATAGGCCATGTAGTAGGTTGTGGCAGTTTCATAAGCCCCTAACTAAATGTTTCCTGAATTTTAAGAATAGTTGGGCAGCAAATATCTATAGTTGTCTATATATATATATTTGTCTATAGTTGCCCATCAGGAATTTGATAATATAATTTCATCTCTCTATATATGTCTATTATTCACTTGTATGTAAATATCTCACTTTCCAAATCTCTGCATAAAAATTTAACGTCTAAAAAAATTAACATCCACTCCCCTCTGGTTTTTATAAGGACTTGTGCATGATTCTCTTTACTAGCCTTTGTCTTTTGTTTGTTATCTTATCTTCTAGGCACCACAACTTTTAAACCAATTATGCACAAGATGTGTTTTAGAATCTGAAATGACTAGGGGGTCAACTTGTACTATATATATATACAGTGTCAGTGTGTTGGATAGTGAATCTAAAACATTTTGTACAAAACCACAAAGATAAGTATTTATGACTTTTGCTTCTTTGTATTGCAAAGGAGCGTGCAGCGTTCAATTCATCCCTTGGATAATAGAGGTAACAATGGAAGANAACATTTTGTACAAAACCACAAAGATAAGTATTTATGACTTTTGCTTCTTTGTATTGCAAAGGAGCGTGCAGCGTTCAATTCATCCCTTGGATACAAAAGAAAGACATACATTTCAATGAATGTACCACCACAAAATGCAAAGAAAGCAAACCTAAAGGCTAATTAAAGTCATAAAGTGGGACTTTAATTTCCACTTATATACTTTAAGTATCATAGCAAGACCAAACACGTGTTTGGTCTTGCTATGATACTTGGGGTCTTTTGTGTAGGTTGTGGCTGCAGTGTTGTCACAGTATAGCATAATTGGATTGTTACTCTCATTTCCAAATCCAAGATGTTCTATAAACCTCTTCAGCCACAAAGCCTCTTGAATTGCAGATGGGCATGCCACAAATTCAACCTCCATTGAATGTAAGACGACAATGCACATTTTCTTCTTGCTACTCCAACATATGGTGTTGTTGTTGAGCAAGAAGGTATAACCTGAAGTTGATCTCCGTTCCTCTTCGTCACCGCCTACATCGGCATCGGAGTATCCAACGAGGTCTAAACCACTTCCTTCACAGCACAATGCATAGTTGGAAGTGTCCTTCAAGTATCGCAATATCCTCTTTACTTCTTTCCAATGCTTCTCATCGGGGTTTAACTGGAATCTACTTACCAATCCAACTGCATAGCATATGTATGGTCTAGGACACATCATTGCATACATCAAATTGCCAACAACAATGAACTATGTAAACTCTAAAAACAATCAAATCTTAAAAAATTTAATAAATAATATTCCAAGTTTAACTATTTATTAAGAATGATAATCATAAAAAAGATACTAACCTCTTTGTAGATATTTGTTTTAAGATATTAGGAAGGAGACATTAAAATTAGGAATATTAGAACTAAAAGGAAGAAGAAGACGAGAGGAAGGAAGGATAAAATTATGGAAGAAGAAATGAGGACTGAAGTGAGAAAAAGAAGAAATGAAGAAGAAAAAAACAGAAAGAATGGAGTAAATGAAAGTGAAGAATATGAGATAAATGTAATTAATCGTTGGGAGTAAATGGGTTGATTAACTACCCAAATTTATTATCTTTCTACTCCTGTAAATGCTAGTTTATGCTTCAAAATTTAATGGGTAGAACATGAAGCATTCCACGTGAAAATGCTTTTCTAATTTTTTTTTTAAAAAAATCCTTAAGGAATTTCCTAGTGGAATCCTTTAAGGAAATTTTTTTTTTTTAAAAAAAATTATCTTAAGGCGTTTCTCGTGGAAACACCTTAAGGACTATTTTCTTTCCTAAAGCATTCCACATTAGAACGCCTTAAGGAATTTTTTTTTTTTTAAAAAAAACTTACGGCGTTTCCATGTGGAACACCTTAAGGAAATTTTAAAAATAAATAATAATTTCACTATTCCGTCACTAAACAAAATATATACAAAGATAAACTTATAAAGTAAGTCTATTTTAAAATTTTCTTTATTTAATAAATATATAAATGGGAAAAAGCCATACTATATACATTGTCTTGTTTAGTTGGAGAATAGACAAATTGGTTGTACAGTCAAATTAAGATGACTTCTACAAATAATTTATACTATAGACATTGCAAATAATTTATACCTTATTTTTTTTTTGTGAGAAATCTCAAGGTTTAGCCAGGCAAATTACCATTTTTTTTTACTCTATTGGATGTTGGTAGATTCTTACAAGATCTTATATGGTAATTAATGTAGGAAAAATTATTAATATTGATTCGCATGGATTGTCATCCCAGTTTGTTGGGCCTCAAGATTCGTTTGCACAAGTAATGGGTCAAGAGTACTCTGACAAGGTTCATTGTTTCTTGTGTATTTGGGTCATTCACTCACACGGCTAGTGGTTAGTTTGACTCATTCAAGTGGTAGTACAAACAATCTAGATTAGATAACACAATTAGAGACTCAATTAAAGCCAAAAATTGAGAGAAGAAAGACGTTAGAAACTAATATGCCATCAAAAACTGAGAGAAGGAAGATGTTAGGAAGTTGCATGCAGTACATCCTCAAGGACATACTTATAGATGTTACGCCACCATCCGAGTTTGTTCCACTAAAGAATCCTGAGGTATTCAATCTAATATAGTTATTAATTAAATTACATTAATTTATTCATAAACTTTGTATGTTTTTTTTGGTAACTTTATTTAATTTTTGTAGGAAATTTTAGATAACATGTTTCCTTCATCTTCATCCAGTCATGCACCACCTCCACCTCGTTAGTTTTATTTGCTATTTCTATTTTTATGTGTTTAGTGAAACTGGTCAATTAAGACAAGCTGAAACTATTTTGGATGTATGCCTCTTATTAGTAGTGTTTCAATTGTGTGTTTTAAGTATTTTTTTGAAAATTAGATGATAAAACTTTTATTATTATTGGTACTAAACAAAAAGGTTTACACCGTCTTAAATAAGAGAAAATATTCCTAATCAAATTAGGAATTCTAAACTTACTTTGAAAAGATAATAACTAAGGGCCTGTTTGGGAGCAATTGCAGCTCAAGCCAATCTCATCCAAGTGACTTGGATGAGATGATGTTGTAATGAGATGAGATGAGATGATCTATTGGTGTTTTGGTGATTTTAGAGAAAATGATGTTAAATAGGGTGTGAAATTATATAAAAGGATATGTAATGATTGTGGTTAGATGAAATAGGTTGTTGGATTTATTTATTTTGCATAGGGGTATAAATGGTAAGAAATAATGAAATGAGATTGAGATAT